>SEYY01015829.1:5000-12500 GCA_009176605.1 Armadillidium nasatum | reverse complement strand
TCTCCTCCTTCCCATTTTTCATCCACAGCACTTTACTCTTACCCGCATTTACTCTTAAACCCAAATCATCACAACCCTTTACAAACTCATCATGTTTTCAGCCAAAAGTACCACATCAACATACATCTGCATCCCACATACCATCATTGTTCCCTCATTCACCCCTTTCCCTATCCATTTTACTAACCACTTTATTAATAAATAAGTTAAATAACCCCGGAGACATTACGCAACCCTGTCTCAGACCATTATTTACATAAAAAAACTCAGTCTCCATTCTATTCACTCTCACACATGCCCTGCTATTCCGATATAAAGCTCTTATACCTTCCCGAACTTTCTCCTCAATATCATACTCATTCAGGACCTCCCACAGCTTATTCCTGTCTACCCTATCGTAAGCTTTTTCAAGATCCATAAAGCACATGTACACATCCTTCTTTTTCTCTCTTTTTTCTCTTCAATCATTCTTAATGTAAAAACCTGATCCATACAACCCCTTCCTTCCCTGAAACCTCCTTGTTCCTCTCCTATTAACCCATCCATCCCTACCCTATTCTGTAAAATTCTTCCATACACTTTCCCTACAACGCTAAGTAAACTTATCCCCCTATAACTCCCACACTCAAACTTATCACCCTTACCTTTATACAAAGGAACCACATATGCATCTTGCCAATCTTGTGGTACCACACCCGATGTAAAACATAAATTAAATAATCTTAACATCCACACTACCACACTCACACCCCCTTCCAACAGCATTTTCCCACTTATTCCATCCAAACCCGTAGATTTACCTCTTTTCACTTTCCTCAAAGCTTTACCTATTTCTTCTATAAGGATTATCCCCTCAGACTCATCCACCATCCCTACCCTATCCCTCATAACATCTACACTCCTACCTCCCCTCACATTTAACAACCTACTAAAATACTCCATCCATCTTGCTCCAACCTCCTTTACTTCCTGTCTTATTTCTCCGTCTAAGCCCTTAATCCCCCTCCTCTCACCTCCCCTTTATTCCTTGCCTTATTCACCTCCTTCCAAAACATCTTATTCCTTTCTAAAATCTCTCCACTATTTTATTACCCCATTTTATATCTGCTCTTTCTTTCGCTCTTCTTACCTCTCTTTTAGTAATCCTCTTTTTATCTTTATAAGCCTCCCAATCCTCTATCTTATTAGTACCCAAAATTTTTTCAAAAGCCATCTTTTTATCTCTCACAACAATGCTCACCTCCTCACACCAAAATTCACTTCTTTTTCTTTTACACCTCCTCCCACCCTTCTTATCCCACAAACATTCTTTGCACTTTCTACCAAAGATTCTCTTAACCTTCCCCATTCCTCCTCCACTCCCTCAACAACACTCTCTTTTACCTCATCCCATCTTAACCTAATCTCTCTTCTAAACTGCTCCCCCACCCTCTTCCTCCAATCTCTCTACTTTCACAACCTCTACTGCTCTACTTATATCCCTAATCTTTTTCCAACCTCCCCTTACTCTAATTTTAGCCAACACCAAATAATGATCAGATATCCCTCTAGCAGCTCCTCTAAACACATTGACATCAAGTAATCTATCTCTTATTCTTTTCTTAATACATATATAATCAAGTAAACCCTTTTCACCATTTATCCCACTAACCCAAGTCCATTTATGGTTCAACTTTTTTACAAACCAAGTATTCCCTATAATCAATCTATTCGCCACGCATACTTCTAATAGACTCTCCCCATTTGCATTTCTGTCCCCCACCCCAAACGGGCCCACCACACCTCCTCCCCTGTCCACACCAACCCGCGCATTTAAATCCCCTAAAAGGCACACATTTGTACTCACCTCAAAACCATTCAGGCAGTCATTCAGTTTCTCCCAAAACACTCTTCTTTCTTCCTCATTTGCTCCATTCAACGGCGCGTATGCACATACAAACACCCATTCCTCTCTTCTAAACCTCAACTTCACCCATATAATTCTGGAAGATATTCTTTCATACTTTATCATGCATTCCCACCATCTTTGGCTCATTACTATTGCCACCCCTTCCCTAGCTCTCACCCTCTCTCCAACACCTGAATATACCCCTTTATATCCATTAAAATTGACCTCCCCTTTCCTTTAAATTTAGTCTCTGTCAACCCCAACAAATCCAATTTCTTTTCTTTGCAAATCTCTCCAATTTCCAACTGCTTTATATTATCATTTAACCCTCTTACATTCAAACATCCAATCTTACATACAACAGAACCTCTCTTAACTTCCATTTTCTCAGCCTTGATATTATTCGGTTCCACCCCACTGGAGGGATGAACCCTGTCCTCGCAGCCCCTACCCTCATCCCAAACCATACCAATTTTTTTTATATTTAAAATTTATAAAATATAAATATCTATTTATAAAGAAAAAACTATACAATCACATATAAATATAAAAATACTCTAATACTATATAAACTACAGATCAATAAACAAATTCACAAATAATAAAAACACTAACTGAATAAATAAATAAAAATAATATACTAAGTAAAAAATAACAAACAATAAAAGCTAAAATACTAGATTTAATAACAATAACATTAACTGAACAAATAAATAGAAATAATATAAAAAGTAAAAAACAAAAACAAACAAACAAACAATAAAAGCTAAAATACTAGAATAAATAATTAACAAAAAAAACATAAATAGAAAAACTAGATTGTATTCACTAACTAAACTTCACTCACTCACTGACTTAATCAAACTTATGCATATAAATACTAAAAAATAATAAATCTTAATAACTAACAACAATCACTAATATACACAGTCACCAAAAATAAATAAATATATAACTATAACTAATTATAAATATAGATACAATATATACATATATAATATATATATATATAATAATATATATATATATATATATATATATATATATATATATATATATATATATATATATATATATATATATATATATATATATATATGTAAGTAAATTACTTTGGTAATCACAAACTTTTATTTGAAAGATAATGAGAATAATCAATAAAATCATCGAGAGCAAATATTTGAAATTTAAGTTGCTTTAGACTAAATAACTATTTAAGTTTTGTAAATTGAAGGACAAATTAGAAAAGAACAATAGAATTTTTTATGCTGCATAATGAATGTTTCTCAGTAGGCCTAAAACATTAGGCGTTAGCAAATATTAAAAACAAAAGTGACTGATACGATTTCCAATTTTCTTGATAACAAAGGAAGAGAAAACAAAGCAAAGGTGAAACATGTACTTAAAAGACAAAAACCAGTTCTATAAATAATATATTTGGGTATGTGTATCAGCATTATTTTTAAAACTTGGAGAATTGTGAAAAATACATCATTCAGTGTTATGAAACTAATTTTGAATGTTTCAAATATGTAAATTTGCATTATTTTTTTATTTCTGTACCAAAATATGTTCAACTACCTTTATCTAAACTTAAGTACATACATTTAATTTTCAACTTGCGTAGAGGAATGAGGTAAATTTTCTTATATAAAAATTGCACAAATTCGTCTACTTGCCTATTTTAAATTATTTGGCACCGTAATTTTGATATCACACTTTACCATCTTTTTAAAAAAGTTTCACGTACAAAATATAATTTTAAATTATTTTATAATTTTTATTATGCCAGTATTATAATAAAACTGTTATATTATACTAAATTATATTATATTATAGTATATATTATATTATATTTTTTTATATTATTTTATTTTGAACAACAATTAAAAATTTTATAAAAACAATTTACAAGAATATTTTTAAAAGGATTCTTTTAAGTGAGGAACAATTCAATGAAATCACTTCAGTTTCTCAAATAAAACAAATAAACTTTAACATAGAAGTTGTTTTCAACATATTTTAAGATGCTTTAGTAAATTTAGATGAAATTCGTAGACATGAACGTACAACAGATATTTTTGTCCACTCATTTAATTAAACAATGATAATAATGCAATGTCAATAATTGTTTCTTGTTTTCAGACAAAAATCACAATTTATATATATATATATATATATATATATATATATATATATATATATATATATATATATATATATATATATATATATATATATATATATATATATATATATATATATATATATATATATATATATATATATATATATATATATATATATATATATATATATATATATATATATATATATATATATATATATATATATATATATATATATATATATATATATATATATATATATATATATATATATATATATATATATATATATATATATATATATATATATATATATATATATATATATATATATATATATATATATATATATATATATATATATATATATATATATATATATATATATATATATATATATATATATATATATATATATATATATATATATATATATATATATATATATATATATATATATATATATATATATATATATATATATATATATATATATATATATATATATATATATATATATATATATATATATATATATATATATATATATATATATATATATATATATATATATATATATATATATATATATATATATATATATATATATATATATATATATATATATATATATATATATATATATATATATATATATATATATATATATATATATAATGGAACAGATTTTCCATTTTTTTTTCAATACCTTACTACTACTCCCGAGACTGTCACTTCTTCTTATCCAAATGCTGAAGTCCTCTATTTAGGGGATTTCAACGTACACCACACTGAATGGTTGGGTTCCTCTCATACTGATACAGGTGGGAAGGGAGGCCAAATCATTCAGTATTCTTAACGATCTGGAGCAATTGATTAGTGAACCCACACACATTCCAGATCGTCCTAACCAATTCTTGAATACACTTGATTTATGCTTCACCACTACTCCTTCTAGATATAAATACACCATTTTCCTCCTATTGGTAACTCTGACCATAATCTTATATCTCTTAGTTATAATGCTTTCTCTCCAACAGCTCCACCATGCCCTAATCGTACTTTCTGGCACTTTAATCGGGCTAATTGGGGGGAAATGCGCCGCTTCTTTGCTAACTATCATTGGAGTGAATCTTGCTTTGTCTCGGGGGACGCTTCTGTCACTGCTGAATAGGTAGGGGCCATAATCTTTAACGGGATGGGCAGATTCATTCCATCTTCAAGTAAATCTTTTTCTCCTCAAAATCCATGGTTCGATGACGGCTGTTCTCTTGCCCTTAGCGAGAGCGACAGTGCTTATCGTGAATGGAAAAACTCTCCTTCTCCTATCACTCTTGCTAATTTTCATTCAGCTCGGAATCGTTGAAGGGATGTTCTTCGACGGACTACGCGTACTTTCATTAAAAGGAAGTGCGCTGACCTCCAGGGCTCTCCTTCTGATAAAAATTTCTGGCCTCTTGTCAAAAATATCTCTAACAACTTCTGTAAATCTGCCTTTCCTCCTCTTATTCGCTCTGATGGTTCTGTTGTTAATACTCCTTCTGAAAAGACTAATCTCTTCGGCCTCCTTTTTTCATCTAATTCCACCCTGCTCGATTCTGACATAACTCCTCCTACTCCTTCTCCTCTCAGGTGTATCATGTCTCTGCCTTTAATTACTCATGATCAGGTACATGGGATCCTGAAATCTATGAACGTCAGAAAGGCCAGTGGCCCGGATGGCATTCCCCCTCGTGTTCTGAGGGAGTGTGCTTCCGAGTTAGAACCTGTCCTCGTTCAGCTATACTCTCTATGCCTTAATACTAATACTTTTCTTCTATGCTGGAAGCCTGCGTTTGTTCAACCGATCCCGAAAAAAAGTAGTCGCTCTGACCCTTCTAACTATTGACCTAGCTCTCACCTGTGTTCCATCTAAAATTTTAGAAACTCTTCTCAACTCTCATTTCCTGGATCATTTGCAGTCTCATTCTCTTTTTTCTGATCACCAGTATGGTTTTCGAAGCTAGAGGTCAACTGGTGACATACTTTCCTATCTTACTGATCTATGGTCTTCTGCCCTTAGGGACTTCGGGGAGTCTTGTGTAGTGACGCTTGACATATCCAAGGCTTTTGACCGGGTGTGGCATGCGTAACTGCTCTCCAAGCTCCCCTCCTTTGAGTTTCCTCCTACTCTTTTCTTACTATTATCTAGTTTTCTCTCAGATCGATCCATTTCGGCACTTGTAGATGGAGCGACCTCTTCCTCTTTTTCTGTCAACTGTGGTGTTCCTCAGGGTTCTGTTTTATCTCCAACCTTATTCTTACTTTTCATTAACGATCTTCTCCACTGCACTTCTAACTCTGTTTACTCTTATGCTGATGATTCAACTCTGCATTCTTCTACTCATTTCAAATCTGCTAACTCTTTTGCTTCTAGAGTTGCTTCTCGTCTTCAACTTTACAATTCTATTCTTGCCGATCTGGATGGGATTTCCCGGTGGGGTCATAGCAACCTTGTGAAATTCAACTCTTTAAAAACTCAACTTCTTCACATCTCAATCTCAAAAACACCTCCTAACTTTAATATCCTCTTCGATGGCTCTCCCGTCTCACCTGTAAATAACATTAACATTCTTGGTCTAAACATAAACAAGAAACTACCTTGGAAACCACATATCACAATGGTTGCTAAAGCGGCCTCTAGGAAGCTGGGAGTTCTGCTCAGATTGCGAGAATTTTTCTCTTCTGAACAGTTACTCCAAATATATAAAGATCTTATTCGCCCTTGTATGGAGTGATGTTCTCACATTTGGGGGGGGGGGCTCCGGCTCCTCCTCTCTTCTGGATAGGGTTGAGTCAAAAGCTAAAAGATTAATTAACTGTCCCCTACTTTCAAACTCTCTTGACCCTCTGCCTCTGCGACGTGACGTTGGCGCGCTCTCTCTTTTCTACAGGTACTACAATGGCGGATGCTCGAGGGAATTGGCCTTTCGCATTCCTCCACCATTGAGTCATCTTCGTTGCACAAGGTTTGCCCCGCTTTCTCACCAATTTTGAGTGGACGTATGAAATCCAAGGCTAGCACGTTGTGGTACCTCTTTCTTTCCAGCCACCTCTATTCTGTGGAACTCTCTACCTTCATCTATTTTTCCTTCTGTATTTAACCTTCCACTATTCAAGGCTTCCGTCTGCGCCCACCTGAGTTCTGTGCGTTAGGTTTGTGTGTGTTTAAGCAAGCTCTCTCTATGTGTGTGTGCCCCCTCCTTGAAAAGGGCTCTGCCCGTGAGCGGTAGCGTTCTGTAAAAAATAAATAAATATATAATATATATATATATATATATATATATAATATATATATATATATATATATATATATATATATATATATATATATATATATATATATATATATATATATATATATATATATATATATATATATATATATATATATATGAAGCAACAATACACTGCGGAAATTTTTTTTACAATTTCTAATCTGCT
>SEYY01015829.1:0-2500 GCA_009176605.1 Armadillidium nasatum | reverse complement strand
TAAATATATATATATATATATATATATATATATATATATATATATATATATATATATATATATATATATATATATATATATATATATATATATATATATATATATATATATATATGAAGCTACAATACACCGCGGAAATTTTTTTTACAATTTCTAATCTGCTATTGTGGACTCGAACCCTAACCTCTTAGATGGTAAAAAAACTCGCTACCCACCACACAACGAAGGAACAAAAGGAAATCTAGGAGGTCTGGGAAATTCTTTGAGATTGTCGTCACGTGTATAAAAATTGTTATTTTTTAATAAAATTTTAATTAAAATAAATTTCAAGTATGTCAGTTCGTGTGACTTTTAATAAATAATAATAATTCTAATAATAATAATAATAATTCTTTTAAAAAATAATTCCAAATTTAAGAGCCTGATACTTTTGAACTTACACCTAATTTTGTACCATCCCCAACCTTCCCCAAAAAGCCCTAAAGAAGAAGAAAACAGCCCAGTTGTTGTTAGAGGATGAAAATTTAAGAAAATAGATTCTAATTTTTTCGCTACTACCTATATGTAGCAACTATATTTTGTTATTGGTAAAATTGTTTATAATTTTGTTGTACTGACCATAACTAAAACCATTTTTTTTTACTCCTTTCCCATGGGAATTTCATCTGTACTGGGAGTATAAAGTTGAAAGTGGACTTCAAGAAGTATACTATATACTTGTCCACCTGGGATCACCATCATTTTGCTATATCTAACTACATTTCCGATCAATCAAAAGGCTTCTAGTTCTTGAAGGGGGATAGTGGATGAGGCGGCAAGATAAAATCAAGGAACAAAATTTGGTAAGTGGGTCTGAAGTATCAGGCTTTTCTTTTATCATTTTCTTGATTATCCTTTTTTATAAAGGATTGCCAATATAGGCGAGTTTCCCATTTTTATATTTAATTTTCAGTTTTCAGTTTAATCATTTGGCCATATTTGGTTTTTTGTCTGCAAGTCACAAGACTGACATATTTGAAGTTGTTTACATTGTGAGTTTATTTAGTTTATAACTGAAATTCTTTAATATTTGCATTTTTGTTTAAAGACTGGAAAGCCAGCCTAAATATAACTTCCATTTTTTTTCAGTTTGGGCTGGTTTTTGCTTTTGCCGTGTTCATGGAGCTTTTGGCTTGGAGTTAATAAATTAGTTATTAATTTATTAAATTTAGAAATGTACAATTTAATGAAGAGTAAAAGTAATATTTTTTTTTCTCTTTTAATTCACATTTCCCAAAGTTGAGTAGTTTTTATCATAAGTCAAACTTGCGGTATTAAAATCTTAAAATTTTGCAATATTTATAAGTTACTTAAATGTTTTTTGTATGTGGAACACACATTGTGGGCCTACATTTTTAAATATTTTTGTAAATGGAACCCCTGGCGGGACTCTTTGCCTAGCTTTCCTCTTAGATTAGAAGCCTTCCAAAGCCTGCTCCTGGTTATTTGATTTTGTCTCATGGTCAGTGGTTTATTTTAGTTGTGGTCAGGATTTAGATTTGGTATAAAATTTGAATACCATACCATATTATACATTTGTAAACATTTTTAATTTTTGTATTTAATTTTAGGGTTATTTCAACAATCATGGATTCATATGATCCAAGGATTGAAAGTACTTATATTTCTAGTATCTCTGAAAGTCCTTCTGATGAGCTAATAATTATAAAAAATCTTATAAATAGAAGAGGAGCAAAAAGGTCCTCGTGTACAAAACTAATGAATAATGTTTATTCAAAACTGTCATCTCTCTCATTAGAAGAGAAATATTCATATGCTGAGACTTTAAAAGAATTTAAGTCTGAGCTTAAAGAGTTAAATGATTTAATATCTGAAAAATTTGTGCTTTGCCCTGAGTATGATTTTAAAAGACAGGAAGAAATTGATAAGAAAAATTCAGATTATCATGTTAATTTAGGAGTTCTAATAAATACTCTTGAGAATTCACTAAGTCAAAATTCAAATCAGTCTTTTCTTATTCCATCAGGAAATTCTCAAAATGTAAAATTTCCCCCTATTGATTTGCCTACATTTAATAGCCAATCAGAGAATTTAGACCAATTTCTTTTTGCATTTGAAAGTATTATGAGTACCCGTAGTTTTTCCCCTTTTGAAAAATATAGGTATTTGGTAAAGCAGGTTTCTGGTCCTGCTAAATCATACATTGAGAGTCTTAAAGTTGAAGACCAAGACTATGATGTGGCTAAAAATTTATTAATTAAGGCATATTCTTCAAAAATAGGGCAACAATTTTCAGTAATAGAAAAAATTACAAAGTTGAAATTACAAAATGTCACTAATATGATGACATGGGTAAGTGAAGTAAGGGTTTTAAAGGATCAGATGGCTAGATTAAGTATAGATAGCAATATTTTTATGCAATATTTTGTTTGGCAAGGAATTTCAGAAAAAATAAAAAATTCTTTTATGACTGTAAATAATGATGCCAAACCGGATTTAA
>SEYY01015828.1:0-15000 GCA_009176605.1 Armadillidium nasatum | reverse complement strand
CAGAACAACGCTAGGGGTGGTGCTTGATGTGCAGGGTGGCAACATTAAAATGTACTGAATTGATGTCCTTATGTAACATATGTTTATATAAAATAGCAATTTGTACAATAAAACTGAAAATAAATGTGGATAAACTTTTGAATCAAATCACCGTATAGTCTTATATACTAATTCGACTAAGTGGATGAAATTAAAAGCAGAAGGGAGGAAGAAGAGTCAGAAACATCAGAAGGAATATTGAGAAGAGAAGAAAAGAAAGCTGATAAATCTAAAGCTTCAAGATCAAAGGTTGTTCAGAGAATAATGCGTAAAGGATAATATTAAAAAGAAGATAAAACACACGATTTTCCCATATAGTATTTCAGAATTTTATAAAAGTAAATCAATAAAATTTAATAAAACTATTTTCTAAAATCTGTGAAGGAGCAACATATCTTTTGACATAACCTACTTTAGGCAGCTGAATGAAAAAATAGAAAACACCATGACCTTGGATATAGACAACAGGATCGAACCATCTGAGAAGAGCCAAGAACAATGGCGATATGACTAGTAACCCGACCCTGTAACTACACTGCCTTTTGCTTGAACGACTCCAGTACCAGCAACGGAAACCATAATTCCGAGATGCATGATCTTCTACGAGGCTCTGGGAGAAAGTGATCAGAGGTTAGATGGAAGATACTAGTTTTACTGAAAGGATGTAAACCAATCCTGAAAGTTTAAATAAACTCATGTACCAGCATTCAAACAATCGAGCTGAAAAATAGGATCATTTAGAGCTCTCTTGGTGAAGGATTTTTGAAAGCAGATGGAGAAAGATACTGACCCCACTGGCAGGGTGAAATGCCTTTCTGGGATAGGATAAAAAATATACTAGTTTTACTGAAAGTAAATCAATCCTGAAAGAAATTTAAATAAACGTTCATGTACTAGCATTCAAACAATCGAGCTGCATAAATAAAATTTAGGCTCTTTGTGTTGTGTGTATATATATATATATATATATATATATATATATATATATATATATATAATATATATATATATATATATATATATATATATATATATATATATATATATATATATTATATATATATATATATATGGGTCAAACGTTTTTTTTTTTAAATTGTCAAAATCACGCTTTGCACAGGCGTTAGTATCACTGTCTGATACTGTGTGCAAAATTTCAAAGTTGTGCAACCCCCCTCTGCCCTCTCGCACACATTACCCCACTTTTACGTTATTCTCGATTCTAAAATCAATTTCAAAGTGTCTCTTATGTAATTTACTCCTGATCTCCTGTTTAGCTATGTAAGGCATACAACATGTTCACACACAATCTCTCACACACACACATACATACACACACATGTACAAATGGGGAAGCTGAAGGACAGTCTCTTTAAATATCATATTCAGCAAAATTTTTAGTGTTTCAGAAATCTCTTTTTTTCAATTTGCTTCAGTTTGCATTAGATCCTTTTGATAATGGTTGTGCTTATTGTTTAGAATATATATTATATATATATATTATATATATATATATATATATATATATATATATATATATATATATATATATATATATATATATATATATATATATATATATATATATATATATATATATATATATGTCAGGAAAACCAGTGGCCCGGATGGCATTCCCCCTCATGTTCTGAGGGAGTCTGCTTGTGAGTTGACGACTGTCCTCGTCAGCTCTACTCTCTATGCTTTAACGCTAATACTTTTCTTCAGTGTTGGAAGCGTTCATATGTTCAGCCGATTCCAACTATAGACCTATAGCTCTCACTTGTGTTCTGTCTAAAATTTTTGAAACTCTCCTCAACTCATTTCCTGGATCATTTGGAGTCTCATTCTCTTCTTTCAGATCATCAGTATGGCTTTCGACCTTCGAGGTCTACTGGTGACATACTTTCCAATCTCATTGATTTATGGTCTCCTGTCCTTAGGGACTTCGAGGAGTCTTGTGTGGTGGCATTTGATATATCCAAGGCTTTTGACCGGGTATGGCATGCGACGCTGCTCTCCAAGCTCCCTTCCTTTGGGTTTCCTTCTTCTCTTTGCTTACTCTTCTCTAGTTTTCTCTCAGATCGTTCCATTTCGGCAGTTGTAGATGGAGCGACCTCTTCCTCCTTTCCTGTCAATTGTGGTGCTCCTTAGGGTTCTGTTTTATCTCAAACTTTATTCTTTCTTTTCATTAACGATCTTCTCAACTGCATTTCTAATCTGTTCACTCTTATGCTGATGACTCAACTCTCCATTCTACTACTCATTTCAAATATGTTCCATTTTTTGCTTCTAGAGTTGCTTCTCGTTTTCAACTTTCCAATTCTATTCTTGCTGATCTGGATGGGATTTCCCGGTGGGGTCATAGCAACCTTAAGAAATTTAACTCTTTAAAAACTCAACTTCTTCACATCTCCCTCTCAAAAACACTTCCTAACTTTCCTATCCTCTTCGATGGCTCTCCCGTCTCACCTGTAAATAACATTTACATTCTTGGTCTAAACATAAACAATAAATTGTCTTGGAAACCGTATATCACAATGGTTGCTAAGGTGGCCTTTAAGAAGCTGATAGTTCTGTTCGGTTTCCGAGATTTTTTTTTCTTCTGAGGAGTTACTCCAATTATATGAGGGTCTTATTTGCCTTTGTATGGTACTGTTCTCATATTTGGGGGGGGGGCTCCGATTCCTGCACTCTCCTGGATAGGGTTGAGTCTAAGGCTTAGAGATTAATAAACTGTTCCCTACTTTCAAACTCTCTTGACCCTCTACCTCTGCGACTTAACGTTGGCGCACTATCTCTTTTCTATAGGTACTACAGTGGCAGGTGCTCGAGGGAATTGGCCTCTCGCATTCCACTACATTGCATCGCCCTTGTTGCACAAGGGGTGCCCTGGCACGAATTTTATGTGGATGCTAGAAACCCTACACTTTCCCGTTGTGGTGCCTCCTTTCCAGCCATCTCTGTTCTGTTGAACTCTCTACCATCATCTATTTTTCCTCTTGTATTTAATCTTCCTCTCTTCAAGGCTTCCGTTGTGCCCACCTGAGAGAAGTGCGTTAGGCTCGGGTCTAGGTGGTTTTCTTCCTCTCATTTTCTTTTGTACTGCCCCCTCCTTGAAAAGGGCTGCCCGTGAGTGGTAAAATATATATATATATATATATATATATATATATATATATATATATATATATATATATATATATATATATATATATATATATATATATATATTATATATATATATTTAGATTCTATCGTTTATGCAAATAGTTAAATATTAATAAACGTAACATACTGGAAGTAAATCATACCATTTAATCTTTGGACATCCAAGTGAATTTCCGCCTTTGATGATTTCTTCAGAAGCAGATATTGTTAGGCATTATCTCTTTGTTATGGATAGAGAGCAAGTACCTTTGAAAGGTTCGATAACTGCTAAAGATGGCTATTGAAATGTTGTAAGGGATGTGGAATACATCTGGAGACAGTTTTCCTTTCCAACCATAACACTTAATGGAATATATTTAAGAGTTCAGACATAGAATCAGCTTCAAAACTAAATAAGATCCCACAAAACAGACGAAAGGATGAGTTTGAAAGTGAAGTAAATCATATGATAAGATGTTTGACATTTGCACATGCAACTGTTATGATAAAAAAAAAACTGGAAAGAAGTCATTGTAAATGCAAAATTAGAATACCTGTTATTGAATGGGAATCCTTTGTAGATCAAAAACAAAGAAAAATCAACTTCTGACAATTGATAAAGCATAACAGGTGTGAGAAGAAGGACGCAAGAAAAATTGGAAAAATTAAATGTTTAATCTATTGTAAGTCTCGGCATGGGTAGGGGTTGTAGCAGCAGCAGCAGCAGAGGCAGTAGCAGTACCCGAGCCGTAGAAATTTGTGACTCTTTAAACTAACACAGGATTTCTTCCAGATTTTGAACTTTGGGAAAATTCTCAGAATATATTTGTGTATAAGCATTTACCGATAACAGCTGATATGTTTCGTGGAAGCTATAGGGTCACTGCTGCTATAATCAATGCAGCATTAAAGGATATGAGGATATTGAATGACAGTAATATGTTGGATAGGGACAAAGTTGAAAGAGAGGAGAAACGTGTGGAAAAAAAAGCCATCATAATGAAATTAGAGAACACACAAATTGAATGAACTTGAAAATATGAAACTAAAAGAAAAGATGGAACTGAATTGGAAGAACATTGTTATTGTAAAAGAACCAGATGATATTTACATGACTCACGTGATACCAGATTCTGCTAAGGCCCGATATATTACTGTTTAAATAATAACTTTCTTAATTGATTCTAATAACGAAATTTCCCTTAAAGCTATTCTTTGCGATGGGACTCCAGTTAACACTGGAAGAGTTGGTAGAGTTTTGAGACTGATTGAAATATATTTGGAAAGACCGATACAGTGGTTAATTTGCCTCTTACATGCAAATGAACTTCCATTCAGACACATATTCGAGGCAATTGATGGAAAAACATCAGGACCAAAAATTTTAAGGGTACAATTGGAAATAAAATTGAAGATGTAAATAAACTGGAGATAGTTGATTTGAATCTTGTAAACAGCAACCTTGAAAAAATCCCAGAAGATATCGTTAAACAAATTAGCACTGACCAAAAATATTTGCATGAAATGTGTATTAGTATAAAATCGGGGAATATATGGCCATCATTAGCCAAGAAATCTCCAGGTTCCCTTCATTATACCAGATGGCTAACAAGCAGACAGGATCTTAGGTTATACGTTTCCCCTAAACATCCAAGCAAAGCTCTTCAAAATCTAATAATTATAATTATGAAAGTTTACGCAACAAGGTGGTTTTGTATAAAGCCATATCCAAAGGTAACTGATGGTGCAAGTAATTTTTGCTACCTGATGTGCCTAATTAAGGACGTGGCCAAAAAACATTCTATGATTATGGAGCGTGTGCTTAGAAATAACTCGCACTTTGCTCATCCTGATAATGTATTACTTGCCATGTTAGCGGACACAAGAAAAGAGATAAGAGATATCGAAAGCCTACGATAGAGTCTGGCACAAAGCTTTTATTTCCAAACTATCCTCTTTCGATATCTGTCCTTCTCTCTGACTTCTTTCAGGTTGTTCTATGGCATGTGTTGAATGCGGTCACCATTTTTTCCTTTAAATCTATTAACAGTGGCGTTTCCTTTTCTACTTTCCATTAATGACCTCTCTATTACTTCATCACCTATCCACTCCTATGCCATCAACTACACTCTTCATTACTCCTTTCAGTTTGAAAGATACTTCACCCAACAACAGTTAATTGACGACAGGAGGGAGAGCTTGGGGCAATTAACCACTTTAATATTTCTCGAATTTCTAATTTGGGCAGTGAAAACATGCCTCATAAATTCTACTACTTCATCTTTCTACTTGACATAATCTTAAACACAACTTTGACATCTTTGAAAGCATTAACTTAAACCTTCGTCTGTCCTTAATATATTTTCCATTTTTCTTTTTTTTTTTATCTTTCTTGGAAAAGGTCACATTATTTCTCTTTTAAACAGGCTTATAAAGAGGTTGAGTGTTCTGATGAGTAGTAACTCATCAGATATATATATATAATATATAATATATATATATATATATATATATATATATATATATATATATATATATATATATATATATATATATATATTATATATATATATAATATATATATATATATATATATATATATATATATACAGAAGAGAGAGGTTAGTGACATGTTTTATAAGGGAGGGAGGGGACTTTATATCCAAAGTGTATGGTGCGACCTGTATTTTTAATGAGATCGAGCTTTGTTGATATCATTAGTAACTTCTTTCTCCCCTTAGTTATTGAAAACCCACACACACTTTTTATCAGCTCTGAAAGTAGTTGAAGAAGCATTAAATTCAATGTATTGACCTGTAATATTAACATTAGGATTTGTGGAAATGTCTTTGTCAAATGTTGCTTTATGTAATGTCTGACTACCTTCAGGGTTCTTCACTTGTTCAGTAGCAATCGCCGTCATATCTCTACCCCTGAGCCCCCCGTTATAGTTCACATCATCCATTACCCAGTCTCTTTCTTCAGCGTCTGCATCTTTGCCAATTTTATCTAAAACTGTTTTAAGCATTACTTCAAAATTTATTATACCTGCAGTCGTTTTATGGGTTTTTAAAATATTCTCGAATCCTTCATTTTTTTTACTAACCTTACAGCGTAAGATTTAAGACCTGTGCATACAAAACTATCTGCCGACATCCCTTCATCAGTTTCATCAGTTAAATCACCTAGAAATCGCACTGTTTTTGGAACGTGTACACCGGCCTTTGCCACGAATTCACAACTATCCGTATCACAGTACAAAACTCTCTTTTCTATAGGTGCTTTTCCTTATCCAGTTTCACCCTATCATGAGCAGTGATAAATGAGGCGATTGATAGGTTTGTGGCCTTGGATGAATTATCAGCATAAGCAGTATTAAACACTGTGCCTATATCCTTGCTTACTTCAACTTCAAAATTTCGTACTTCCAGTTTAGCTCGCTTAAGCAATTCCCACACTTCAGCATCACAGTGTCTTTTGATATCCTCTATGTTTGGGGCCCGTTCCGCCATTTTACCCCAAAGAGAGTTGAGGGAGAACTTAGAATGATGTAACGGAGTCCCGGGTTGCTCTTGATCTTTCCTTATCCAGTTTTATCTCTTTCCCTCTCTTCAAAAGTCACGATGAAGATATCAAGCTCAGAGTCGTCAATACCTGTGCTCAAGGCGAAAACCCGAAGCCTCCGTCTTCCATTTAAGAAATGTCAGCATCTACTTCATAGATTATCAAGATCTTATAACCTTTATTCACTACCAATTTGATTTCCGGTGTCGTGTAAACACGAAAAAATTCTTTTTGCCTTTCAGTGTACGAACAATGACTGTCCATACCTTCTTTAGCACATGTTCTGTATTATGTGAACACAAGTCTGTCATCATACCTTCCTCCTCAGGAGGAAGAACACAAACGTAAGCTAGCACCGAAAATATTTTAGTTTCCATTTCCTTGATGTAATCGTCAATTCTTGGGATCCGCCCACCTACTAATTTTTCAAGGAATATGCCACCTAGGAAACCTTCTGAGTTTTCTGGACCCAGGGAAGGTACAAGGAAGGTAAAATCTAAATAATAGATTTTACTGGATGCCATTCGTTGGGAGGATAATAGGAGACAAACGGTTCCGTGCGTAAACCGTAAAGAGTTTGCCACCGATGACGAGCCGATGATTGGCAACCTCATTACCTATCCTATTAATCATAAAGTCGAAGAAGCTCTTCTTCTTATGTCTTGTTGGATTCTTCACCTTCGCACTGGTTTCTAATTTGCTTCATATTCGCATTCCCAAACCCTAACAACTTCAAAGCCTGCATCCTTAGAAGCTTCTTCCTGCGTCGTGGTCAGTTTATAACGGTTGGAGACTTAGACTTGCCAAGGATTGTTCACATGTTATACCTGCCTTCACAACTCTGATGCCCATGCTATACACAGCTCATGAAATAAGTAAATTATCCAGTTTCTTTTGCCATAGACCCTTGCAGGGCATCCATTTCACTATATAGCTCCTTGTTCCTCAGTTTTAATGCCTTTCAGTCAAGTTTCTATTGTCTTTAATTATTAACGAACGTGTTCCCCGATAATAGGCTCGTATCCTAAGAAAGGAACTTCAGCATATCCTATCAGGATATGCACACATGTTTCTTAACTTGAAGACACGTTTACTTCCATTCCTCGCATGAACAATCAACTGGCCTGTATACTTCTCCATGAATACCAAACACCGAATGCCTTCATATGAGTAAGGTTTCTGACTGTCTCTATCGATATTTGCAATAGTTTTTGGCTTTACGAAATGAGTTTTAAAATTTCTAAAACAAAGCTGCACTATCGTGCAAAATTGAGTTAAGCAGTCAATCATGAACATATCCATAAAGCATTTTTCTGAACTTTTCAAAACTTGTTTCTTAAAATATCCACATCTTGTATGCAGTATTTCGTGCATTCAGCTTTAAGGTCATAATTCTCTTTTTACATATGAATATTAAAATGCTTCTCAAATTCACGCTTTTCATACTTATTCATTCTGTCAATTTCAGACATCTAGCTATCACGGATTTGCCCTACATAGTTTGCTCTATCTCGATTCAAGAGTGAATAGGGGAAGAAACCTTTAGCGACACCCCCTGTAACACCCATGCATTTCGGTAATTTCTTTAAGCTTCATGGCATATTTATAAGTGTGTCTTTAAACGTTTTGTTGTGCTGTTCCCTCAATATTATTTTTGTTCCACTTCTAATAGGATTACTTGAAAACGAATCTGCCTCGGGTTTAGCTGACTCCTTGCAATACACAAACTGTGAGTCGAATTTCCCACCTTTATATTCCGCTACTATTATTTGAGCCTTCTCATGGCCTTCAGAAATATGGAACAAATAATATATGAATTCATCAGGGCAAGGATTTAACTAATTCACAGAATCCATATTCAAATGAATGCTTGTTATTTTGATGTCATTACTAGTTGTGGATTCTAGTAAGGTGATTGAAAAGTTTTATTTTAACGATAAACAACTCATGTGCATTACAGTTTTGAAGTTTTTTTCAAGGTTTCCAACAGTTTGAGACAACAGATTTGAAATAGCATTTGGAATGTGAAGAAGCGTTTACTTTTCATAATTAATTACTATGAAAATTTTAAAACACGATAAAATATAGCACGCTATGTTCAAAATGTCTGGCAATAAGACATGAAAATATAGTAAAATGTAATGTTTATAATAATGGGTTTCAATATTATTCGCTATTGATGTGCATAGAAGGTATTTATGGTTGAAAGCTGAAAAGGGTAAAAAATCCAAGACTTTTGCTGAAGCTGAAAGAGAAATTATAAATAATGAAAAAATATATTCTTTTATGATGTGAACCCATAAATGTTCAGAATTTTTAGGTCAGGAATTTCCCGAGAATGTTGCAGAATATGATATAGGTTATTACAATACATTTTCTGAGAATAAAGCAGATATAGTGCAAAGAGTACAATGAACAATAAAAGAAAGAATGCTTAGAAATTATACAAAAATTAATACTTTTAAATAAATCGATATACTTACTACAAGATTTGACCTATTCTTATAACCATTTATATCATAGAACAATTAGGAAAACACCTCTTGAGATGCTAAAGACGATACCTTCTGCAAATAACCTTGAAGTCCGTGAAATGAGAGACAATACAGGAATTAAGGTTGGTGATCACGTGAGAGTGTCTAGATGTGGAGAAATTTTAAGAAAAGGAATAAGCAGGTTGGTTGAAAGAAGTTTTTAATGTACATTCTATCAGGGAGTTGCCCATTGATGGATTAAAAATATATTATCCAAATGACTTGGATGATCAAAAAATAAAAGAAGGATTCTATAAACAACAGGCGCAAAAAATTACTTTTGATGATAAGAGTAATGTAAATAAAAAAGAAAAAATATTAAATGTTAAATAGCTTATTCTTCAAATGAACGGATAGCTTTACGGACGCCCTTGCAAAACAAACTATAATATAGTAGATACTGTAAATGCGAGAGCAACCTTTGACTTAATAAGCAACACTGTCTCCTGCTCTGATGCTGGCAAAGTGATCTATAAAGATGCAATTGTTTCAAACACCAACTTATTCGGGTTTGACTTAACTGCTGATTAGACAGGATGAACAAGATATTATCTAAATGTTGTGAAACTTGGAACTTTGGCAGTTACTCTTTCTTATGAAAAGCTCCTATTCTTAGTCATCTCTTTTATCTTTTATTGAGAACACCAGCATCTTATAGAGATAGAAAGAGTTCGAAAGGTATTATTCAGTTACTAGCCAGCGAATAAATGGATGATGGTGAGAAATGAAAAATATTCAAAGGTGTTAAACGTTTTAAAGGTGTATTCTTCATAAATGAAATATTCAATATTTTGATGGAGAAAGATACTAGTTTAATTATGAATACCTCTGAACAAAACAGCTTATGGACACTTGATTTTATTTTATTGTTTCATACCATGGATGGAAATTTTATTTATGTAGACTCTCTGTGTTTAAAAATATTTTTGAATAATGATATTTTAAGTCTTTAAATAACTTAAAAATTATATGCTATCCCATACAGCTAATTATATATATTTTATTTAACTTATTAAATCATATTTGTTTTAATGATGTTTTATCTATATTGGATAATAAAAACCTCCAGAGAAATGACTTCTAGTCGCTGCTATTAATATCATGAATTTCTTAAAATAGGTATTTATATATATATATATATATATATATATATATATATATATATATATATATATATATATATATATATATATATATATATATATATATATATATATATATATATAAAGTTTTACTTTATTTTTAAATTATGTTAATTTCTGAATCTTTTGTGTTATATTAATAAAGGATAAAATAAAGTTTATTTCCTTCTTATTTTCACTTTTATATGAATTTAAAAATTATGAAATTTGGTATTTCAGATAATAAGGATGATAAAACAGAAGACATGCCTGATGACTAAGAAACGTAATAATAATAATAATAATAATAATAATAATAATAATAATAATAATAATAATAATAATAATAATAATAATAAATAATAATAATAATAAAGGAGATTGAAAAGTGTAGAAATTATAAAAAAAGCTACAAAGCCAAACTTTATTTTTTTAAGCCTAATTAATATCTCCATGGAAAGGATATCTTAGGTCTTATTGACAGGTGTTCCAAGGTCAACTTGTTTTAGGCCTATAGGCTAACAGATCCTATCTTTGGCCTAATGCGCAGGTATTCAGAAAGTCACTTATTTTTAGCTGAAACTTGACCTTAACGAAATTTAAGCCTAATCTTAGGCCAAACAGCCAAATATCTCTATTGAAGACTAAAAAAAAAAAAAAAAAAAAAAAAAAAAAAAAAAAAAAAAAAAAAAAAAAAAAAAAAATAAATGAAGACTTAATGCTCGAATAATAATAATAATAAGACATAAGAATAAAATTAAATAAGTAATAGGAAATAATAATAATAATAATAATAATAATAATAATAATAATAATAATAATAATAATAATAATAATATTCATCGGAGGATGGGATAATTTATAACCGAGCGGGGGTGTGGGTTGCGCCGACTGATGAATCTCGCGTTTTAACAAGAATGGGAAGTACCCACGAAATGTAGTTTGGAAGATAATCTCTTGGGGAACATACAAAAATAATTTTCTTATTTATTTTTAATGTGGAAAGCGATTTCCATCTTCATTGAGTGACCCTTACAAGGGATTACTCATCTTGGAAATAGGATGCTTTCCTCTCTGAGAATAACTTATATAAACTCAACTATCATGGAGAGAGTATTGCATGATAAGTTTGGAAGTTGATTTTTCTGATATTTTTTTTTATTAATTTTTTTTTTATTATTATTTTCAATAATTTTTTATTTATTTTAAGTTTTTAATTTACTTTTAAAAAAATTTTTTTAATTATCTTTAATTATTTTTAATTATTTTAATTGCATTTATTTATCCTTAATAATTTTTTATTCTTTATTTTTAATTAACTTTTATTTATTTTTAATTATTTTTAATTATTATTATTATTTTTGAGGGGAAGATAGGATAGATAAGGGTAGGAGAAGGGGGTAGGAGTATGTGGTAAGGGGTCAGATAGTTTGCTTTATAGGGCTGGACCCCAGGGTTAATCCCCTAGATTTCCATCCCGGCGTCCCTGGGAGAAAAGATAATGGTATGTATATATTGCAATATATATATATATATATATATATATATATATATATATATATATATATATATATATATATATATATATATATATATATATATATATATATATATATATATATATATATATATATATATATATAAAGGGGAAACGTAGCGCCGTCCGAAGCGATGCAAGTACCCACCACTGGCATAGCCCGAGGAGAGATAGGATGGGCTAGACCATCCCGCTTCACTCCGTTGTCATTTGGTTCATTCTTTTCGCGTTTCACCTTCTCAGTGGGTCTCTAATGTACCCTTCGTCTCATATTGGAGTGCCTATGCTCACAATCCCTAGATCACATTTCTTCACATGTTCCCACAAACCTACAAGCGCTTACTCAAACATTACCTTTTTAATTAAACAAAATGGCGAAGCATACGACAGCCTAGAAAATGCTTGGAGGGGCGGCATCCAAAGAATGGGCCTAATCACTCACTTCTTACCACATCATCACTTGACAGTGGGCTCCCTCTGATAATAGGGATAGTGTGCCAAGAACGGTCTTCTTTTGTTATTAATTTTTGCAACATTCGTAGTCTTTTTTCTATTTCCCCTTTGTCGGACACCAACTCTCTTCTTCTAGATCTCATCTCTTATTCTTAACCGAAACTCAGGTACTTGGGTGCGCTGACAGCAAACATTAGTCCGTTACCTTCTACTGTCTCTATTCTCAATTTTCAACCAAAGGCGGATGTTGCGCATATGTGAGCAACGATGTTTCCGTTCTCAAGTCTCTGAATTGGAATCTTCTGAATTCTCTACTTTATTGGTTAAGCTCTCTATATTTATTTGTTCTGTCTATTTATCTCCTAATTATACAGATAATAAAAAAATTTCAACAATTTAAACTCCAAAATAGAGCACATTCTTTCTTCTTCTTTTTTTTCAAAATCATCAATTTAGGTGATTTCAATGTACAACACCGCCAATGGCTTTCATTTGGTTCTCATAATCCACCAGGTGAACTCACCTATGACTTATCTATCCGGAATAAACTATAGCAGTTGGTTCAACTTCCTACTATATTTGATATTTTCTTAACCTCTTATTCTTTTCCTTATACTGTTAAACTCTTTCCTCCATCTGGGTTCATTCTTATCTCCGTTTCTTGTCTGATTCTAGCCTTCGGCGAGGAGACGTTTCTGGAGCTTCAGTACCGCTAACTGGTCTGACTTGCGGATGTAGATTCTGATTTCCCATGGAATGATTACTACTTCGGTGAGAGAGGTATCTTGGAATTTGCTGAACGCATAACCGAGATGATTCACTCCGTTATAGAAGATTACATTCCATATTCTTTCACTCTACTAAGCCCAACAAACTGTTGTTTAAATCTACTTGTTCTCGTGCAATCCGTAACTGTCGTTTTACCTTCTACTAAAGCTGAAGTCTTCGCTATAACTTTTATCTCTAACTCTACATTAGACGATTTCGTAGTTATTCCTCCTCCTTCAACCGCCTCCAACTCATTTATTTCTAATATTGTAATTTCTCCTAAATATATCATTTCTGATCTCTCTGAGCTTAACACTAAGAAGGCTACGGCCTGACGGTATTCCTCCTGTGGTTCTCAAAAGTTGTGCTTCTGAGCTTGCACCCTGCCTTGGTAAATTATTTCGTCTATGTCTTTCAACTTCAACCTTCCCTTCTTGCTGGAAACGAGCGCTCATTCAGTCTGTGCCAACCCTCTAACTAATCGTCCATTTCTTTAACCTCCGTTCTTTCTAAAGTTTTCGAATCTATCCTCAACAGGAAGATTTGGAAACATCTCAATTCTTCTTTTCTTATCTCTGATCGTCAGTATGGTTTTCATAAAGAACGTTCTACTGGTGATCTTCTTTCCCTACTTTCTGACTCTTTCTGACTCCAGCCTTCACTACTCCTTACAGTTTGAAAGACGCCTCTCCCAACAGCAGTTAATTGATGCAAGAAGTGTCACCTTTGAAATCTGACCCCTGATCTTTCTCATATTTCAAATTGGGGCAGATAATACATGGTCGTTTTCAATGCCTCAAAAACTCGATTCCTCCATTTCTTCACTTGACACAATCTTCCACACAACTATGATATCTTCATCGAAAACACACAACTCAAACCTTCACCTTTTCTTAATGTTCTCGGTGTATCTTTTTCTCATGATTTTTCTTGGAAAGATCACATTTATTCTCTTTCTAAACAAGTTTCCAAGAGTTTGGGTGTTCTGAGGAGCCTTCGTAATTTCTTCAACGCAACCACAGTTGCTTGCTCTGTATAGGTGTGTTTTTCGCCCCTGTATGGAGAATGCATCGCACATCTGGGGTGGTTCCACTCATGCAGCTCTCCTTCAAAGGGTGGAGTCTAGGGCTTTTCTTCTCATCAACTCTCCCTCTCTCACTAATTTTTTCCAATATATTTCTGTTCGTCGAATTGTTGCGACACTCTCTCTATAATATTGCTATTACAACGGACATTGCTCTTCTGAACTTTCGTCACATACCTTCTCCATTAAGAAGGGATCGTGCGACACGAGTTTATACACAGTTTCAGCCTTCCTCTGTCCAACTCTCCCACCCCAGACTTAACCGCTATTATCAATCTTACATGTACTCAACTGTTCAAGTCTGGATCACACTTCCTTTATCTGTTTTTCCAACTTCGTATGACTTTCTCACTTTTATACACCGTGTATCGGAACATGTTGGTCATTATCGACAAAAATTCTGCCATTTTCCTATCTCTGGTGGATACTGGTGGTCCTCTGACCTTTGCCCACCAGAGGAGATAATATATATATATATATATATATATATATATATATATATATATATATATATATATATATATATATATATATATATATATATATATATATATATATATATATATATATATATATATATATATATATATATCTTACTTTTATTATTATTATTACAATTGCTATTATAATTATTATTGGTGGTGGTGGTGGTGGTGGTAGTAGTAATAATTGTAGAAGTAGAAGTATTGAATGTAGTATGCGTAAGATATCCATTTCGGCTTATTTTCGTTCACTTTGTTTTCTATTGAT
>SEYY01015827.1:15000-25000 GCA_009176605.1 Armadillidium nasatum | reverse complement strand
CAACTTCCGTAGGAATTGAGAATTTTTCTCAAATTTTTTTTTTTTTTAAGCATTTTCATGTAGTTATGGCAGTAGAATTTATTTTTTGATAGACTACCATCCAGAAAATGATTTTTTTTTTTTTTAAAATCCGAAAAACGTTAAGTACATTTTACCATATATTGAAATTCATTTTCGAAATGAAAAAGTCATTATAGGGTAAAACCAATCTTTCATTTTTATTTTCTACTTTTATTTTTCGTTTTCTTCCCTTATTCCCATTTCTTCTTTTTCCTTTTTCTCATCCTCTTTTACCTTCAGTTTTCTTTATTTTTATTTTTCACTTCCATCTTGCATATTGAATTTTATAATTACCCTTTTAGACGTTTTTTGGTGTGTTATTTTAATTTTTGCTTTTCTTTTATGTTTGTATTCTTATTATTCATGCCATTCATTGTTCTGTTTTTGTTTGTTTGCCGTTTTTCATCATTATTGTTTTTATTATTAATTCTACTTTTAACTTTTATTTTTAATTTTATATTTTTATTTTAATTTATTTTATTTTTTATTGTCTTTATTCGCTTTATTTTAATTATTTTAGTTTTTTCTAATGTTTTTTATATAGGTATGCTCTTTTATGTTTTCACTAACCAACCAACTTTATATCTTTCTGTTATTTTTCTTTGATTTTAGTTTTTCACCGTTAAGATGTCCTCTTGAGTTGTGGTACGGTTTTTTGTTTAATGTTTTTATTTTGTTTAATATTTTTATTTTGTTTAATATTTTTGTTTCATACTCTTTCTTTTGTTAATTTTAATTTTTAATTGTGTGTATTTGTTTAATTTTAGCTGAAGATGAATCAATACGATTCGAAACGTCCAATTAAATATGTTCACCTTTGCCTTGGCCTTGATTTTATTATTATATATATATATATATATATATATATATATATATATATATATATATATATATATATATATATATATATATATATATATATATATATATATATATATATATATATATATATATATATATATATATATATATATATATATATATATATATAATAATATAAAAAATTGAGCTAAAATTGGGTAAACGAAAAAAAATTTTTTTTTTTAAGTTTTTTTAATCGTGTGGGGACAACAATAAGCTTTTTTCCGATCTACTTTTTTTATTTAGTGTTTTTAAGCGCAAGAAACAAATAATCTCAAACACATGTAATTCATCTTTCGAATTAGATGTTGTCATTCAAAAGTAGATACCATAATTTTGGAGGTATTTTGAATATACCAGAGTTAGTTTTGTCTACTTTAAAACAGATATAAAATTTTTTTTTCTAAAATCACTAATTGACACTCCCAAAGACGGTGGAGTTGCCAACTATTAATCAAATATTGTAATGTTCAGTTATGTTACTGTGAGAAATACTTTTTGGCAACACAACAGAATAATACTCTTAAACATTTCTCAGAAATCATCGTTCAATAATGAACGAAGATTTTTGAGATTTTTAAATTATAAAAAAAGTATATGGGTGCCTCTCGAAAGCTCTTCTCACAGTAGGACAACTGGACATTGGACATGCCTAAAAGAGAAGTGGGTCACGGAAATGTGGGTGGTTGGTCACTTTGAGACCCTCGGGTTCGACATACCTTACGCTAAAACATCAATTGGTCATGGAAACTGTAGGCCACTCGTCTTTATTTATTAATAAAGACAACCTACCTTCGCCACTAACTACCTAGAGGCATGGTTCTACATCACAAAACCCATCCAAACATAAGAGTCCTTATTAACTAAATTGGTGACGCCTTCTACCGGAGTGAGCAAGAGGTGGAACCGAAGAACGACTTCAAGCAACATTATTATTTACTGTAATTTACATTTATTATTTGCAAGAACCTGAGTGACATTTTTAAATATATATATTTAATCATTTTACGCTTTTCTATATTGTAAATCATTTTTGTTTATTTTTCAAAACATGCCGACACTCTAACCTTAACACTCCACCAGGCCAAAACACATCAAAATCATATGCTACAACTTCTGCAATATGTTCCACAGAATTCGAGTCTCTCTCTCTATTGCAGTTGGAAGCAGTGCTTCCAGTCTCTTATACTTACGAAGAGAAATATAAAGCACCGATTTCCCAGTTTCCTCCTGATGTTCTCAGGTCAATTAAAAATGTTACTGTAGTGAGAGCTCCTCTAAACCCCCTTCCCTGCTATATGTAATGAGTTACTAAAGCGTGTAGCCATTTCGCGTGAAAAAAAGAATAGCAACTTTTAAACGGTGAAGCTCCACATGACCAGAATCTTCATTAGTTGCCGACACACATGCTTGAACTACTTGGAGCACCACCCACGGACTTGGAATCACATTAACATAATTGCGTTTGGGAATAGAAACAAAAAATCTTTAAAATTTTAAATATTTATTACAACATAAAATGATGGACTTAAATTCTGTAATATCATTCGGTTCGTTAAAATAACTGGAAAATACCACAGGTATGGTATAGCTACAAAATTTAAAAATTAAATAAAATAAAAATTAAAATATAAATAGATAAGCTACTTGTACAAATTAAAAAAAATTGGTTAAATATTAAGTTGCAGATCTTAGACAAAGCAAATATCACTAATAGATTTATTTAACTAAAAGCCTTGTGAACTAACAAGTCTACAAATAGATCTTTACACAAACAAGGGAATGAAAGAAATTCATAAAAGTATTATAAATATATATAAAATTGTTATTTTAATTAAAAATTACAATCTTCATTGCACCATAAATAAATAGAAAATAACAGAGTACATAATTAGAACAATAAAAAAAAAAAGTGATTGATTAAATGCCTAAAAATTATTATCTAAGACATTTACACACATCCTGTACTTTAAATATTTAAATAATAAATAATGTAAAAAAAATGGACATCTAATATACTAGATTTCGACTTACAAATCTCTTTAACTTTACTATATAGAAGGCACAAATATGTTGTTCAATCAGTTAATGGAACTGAAATATTTTTATGCTTAATAGTTAACTTAAACCTTTAAAATAGATATTTCCATAAATGAACACCCATCAACCTTGTCAACTTCCAGAGCAGACAAGAAATTAGTTTTCAATTTAAGTTTTAATTAAAGAACTTTCAAATTCTGCCTGAAGAATTTATCTCGAAGTTGTTGAAGATTGGCTACTAAATATGGGAGTCAAACTAGCAATTCTTCTATCATGTTTGTTTACATTAATCAATTTATTTTTCTTTACTGTTTTAGGCCAAGAATGAGAGCTATCAACAAATATGTATTTCCCCATCATGTTCCCTAATCAGCAAAATCATTCTTCCTAGCTCTTCTTTTGAAGACAATCAATTTTTTGGTTCCAAGTGACTGTTACAAATTTCGTACCATAGCAACCAAGCTGGCAACGTGTTCTCTTTTCAATCGAACGCGAATTGCAGGTCTGAAATGAACAATGCAGGTAACGTGTTTCTTACAGATTTGAAGTAATGTTGGCAGATGCATCAATGCAGTGCGGTGCTTACCGCATTTTTATGCGGTTTTCGGCCAACCCACCTGTTAAATATTCAAATGCATTAGGATCATTCACATCTTTATCACTTGAAAATGCTAATATTTTCTGATCATTACCATAAATTCATTTATTTTTTTTCTAAAAAGTGTTTCTTTTCTACACAAACCATAATCAATTAAAGCTAAAAGCAACCATCTATTTAATAAAAGGCTTGAATGTGGGTCTTTTCTTTCATAACTACAGTATAACTTGCAGTCACAATTCTTCTTCTATTTGAATGTATTCAGCTCAAACCTATATTAAGTATGAATTTATGAATCAATTTCGACTTCACTCCAAAACAGCTGACGTCACAAACCTTTCTTCTTTTTAAATCATGAATATTAAAATTTTTTCCTTAACATTTTAGTGACTGAGTATGTGTCGCTTTAACTGATGTTTATTACTGCATTTATAAGAGCAATCTGCACAGCTCAACTTCTCTTTCAAATGAGTTGTCATATGCACTTTAAGATTATCTTTACGATTTGAAGCAAAACTACACTCAGTGCACGAGTATTTCCTCTCATTGGAATGAGTACGAATGTGAGTAAGAAAATTGCTTCTATGGTTGCCTTCATATTTACATTGGGAACATTTATACATCTTTGTTTTGGAATGCATGTTAATCATATGTAGTTTCAGAGATTCGCATTGCATTCGTAACTACATTCTGGACATTTCAATAACTTGGTTTTACTGTGCATTACAGAATGAGCTGTTAATGATGATCGCTTATAACATTTAAAATCACAATGAGAACAAGCATATGAAAATGAAGCCACCATGACGTCTGGCCTCATGATCTTTCAAATTTTTCATATAATTAGTTTCAAAATCACATCTTGAACACTTGTATAGTTTTTCTCTGGAGTGTTGTAATACATGGCGACTCATTCTAGTTTTATTATTGCAACCATAATCACATTCAGAACACAAGAACAGTTTCTTCTGACTATGATCAAGAACATGAAGTTTCAAGCTAAACGACTGACTGGTAGAATAATTGCATTCCGAGCATCTAAAAGATTTAAATTCCAAGTGATTTTCCATATGATTTCTTAAATTTCCTTTTTGATTAGTCTTATAATCACATTTAGAGCAGTGAAACACTTTCATACCTGTGTGATTTAATAGGTGAAGTTTTAATTTATTAATATAATTCGTTTTATAACCACACTCGGTGCAAGAGTATAATTTTTTGGGTAAATGAGTCATAAGATGAGACTGGAATTTATTTCGGCGTAAATGAGAGAAATCGCATTCAGTGCATTTTCGAAGTTTTGAGTGAATTTGAGAATGGAGAGTAAAATGTTTTTCGTGTTTAGTCTCAAAATTACATGTTAAACATTTAAACACTTTATTACTTTGTAGTTCACAATTATGAGAATTTAATGAGGCAATACTTAAGATTTCATAAGAACATTTTGAACATTTAAATGTAGAATGAATTTGTAAATGAGAATCAAGATTACTTTGGTTAGTACCTTCAAAACTGCACTGAGAACAAATGAACTTTTCTTCAGTGGAATGAGAAGACAAATGTTCCGAAAGTTGCACTTCATCACTGCATTCGAAACTGCACTGAGAACATTTATGCAATTTTGTTTCTGAATTCCAAATTTATATCTTGGTTTCCTTCTTTCTCATCATTATAAATCATTGATATTATATCAGACAAAGTGTAAACCTTTAAGTTGTCTAAATTAGTTGTAATATAACCACAATCGCCTTTGTCTTTATTATGTAGTAGTAAATGGGATATAAGACTGGGATGAAATTCTGTTTTAAAATCACACATATCACACACATACTCATTTTTCATCTGGGAATAGTTATTATATCCGTTTATGTGAGTTATCAAATGATTTTTAAATGCATCCTTATCATTATTAATTTCCAAGCTACATTCTGTGCATTTATGGACTACAGAATGAATCTGTGAATGAAGTGCCAAAGCCTTCTGATTTTTGGACTCAAAACTACAGTCACTGCATTTGAAAACTTCTCCACTCACGAGATTCAATGAATTTTCGCTTGATAAATCTTCCTCATTAAAAAGAAAATTAATTAACTCTGATAAAGAAAAAGAATTGGGATCAATATTTTGGGTAGACCCTGATTTCACTAACTTTAAGCAGTCAATAGAATGGCGATCCAATTCTTTTTTCCGTTATAAGTTTCAAAGCCACAATGACTACATCTCTGTAATTCTACAACAACATCTTCATTCAAAGAATGGGCAGTGGCAGATTTTTTAAAATCAGTTGGAGGATTAAAGTCACCAGATTCAGATGCCGAATGATTTAATTTTATGTTGCTATTCTCAATGTTTGAATCTTCGTGATTACCTTTGGCTGTTTTGTCATAAGATTTTGAACTTACTTTCATAAAGGATTGAGGGATAAAATGCTTCACTAGATGGTCTTTGAACGTTTCTGCTTCCTTACTTTCAAAAATACATTCTGTACATTTCTTCACTTCGGCATGGATTTGCAAGTGAAGATTGAAGAATTTTAGATTCTTCGTTTCAAATGTACATTCTAAACACTTCAAAATTCCTAAAGTTGCTGTATCTTTATTACAAATAATATTTATCACCTCAGATAAAGATAAGTGATTATTCAAATTTTTATTTTCATTAGCGGTGATGCTACGTTTACCAACATTCTTTTCAGTTTTCTTTACGCACTGCAATTTGTGACGTTTTATCGTAAATTCGTAATTAGTTTTAAAGTTACAACGATTACACTCAAATAATTTGCCAGTGACATGACTTAAACAATGAGCTATAAAATCATCGTTTTTCAAAGTTGAGTAATTACATAATTGGCATTTAAACATCGTATTTCTATGAGGCTGGTCATTATCTGATATTTCTTCTTCTTCAATATCTACTATTTCGCTATGCTCTTCATCAGATGAGTCATCTATAACAATTATGTCAGACTGTGTTGATCTTTTCTTGAAGGGGTAAGGAACTGATTCACTCTCACTTGTGGACTGATCTAAATGAGTTATCAGAGGACCTTTAAATGTCTCTGTATCAGTGCTTTCCCGAACTGCATTTTGGAACTTTAGAATGAATTTGTGAATAAAATTTCAAACGTTTTTGCCTCAATATCTTCATATAATCTTCATTTTGGTATTGCTTCCAAATCTGAAAAAATAAAATAACTTCATAGCACTGGTACCATGATATAAGTTGTGGAAAGTATTTAAGAAGATTATTTATATAATTTTATGAGAGTCTAAATCCAGATATTAATAAAAAAAAATTTTTTGGCTGACATCTTTCATGCTAGGGATAACTTTCTCCAAGGTTTATTGCTTGATTGTATCAGTTTTCTTTTGGAAATAAGATACCCAATTCTAAATATTTCTATACATTTTACCAATTTCTTTCTGAAATTTTTTTATTTCCGTACAATAAGTCATGATTCAAAATGATGAGAAACATGTATTCAGGTTTAAAGAATTATTGCATTTCTCAGCGACTTTGGAAAGATACAGAAAATAGTTAGGAAAAATAAGTGAATTTATGAAACAAAAAAGAAGCAATAGACTCCTCCTTAAGAGCTGTATGTGAAAGAGCCATCTCAAATGTAGCACAAATGAAATGCTTATAAAGAAAAAAACAACTTTGGGAAAATGTGAAATATTTTGAAGGCCCCTTAGAACACCCAATTTTCAGAAGTTTCGACAGTGAGAAAAATAACATGAACCTCTCAAAGTAATTACTTCAGTTGTTACAAATAATGAAAGCTCCCATCTTAATGCACATTATTTAGAAAAATCTAAGTACAGATCTTTTATAAATTTTAAATCCCGTTTTCACTCTAGCTTTATGTATTAAAGACAAAAGAATACATTGTATAAATTCATTATTTAATTTATAAAATGTATTAATTACTGAGTAGGGAGGCACAGGTTAAAAAGAATTAATTTATGTTCTTCAAAATGATTTAATACAACAGCATGACAAAGTAGATGCTGCGGAGAAGGTTTGTGTGTTGGAGAAACTGATTCTTAAAATATTTTTAAAACAAGAAAAACTATGATTTACGGCAATCCAAATGGAAACAGTGATGGAAGTTAAGACTATGCTTTGATTCAAGATTGATTTAGAGTAACTGACTGTTCTCGAAAGTAAAAACAAGTTTTATTGGGTAAATAATATTACACTTGATTAGTGATTACATATAAAAAAACAAAAAGTTACATTCTTGATGCATGTGCTTGAGTACTGTAGACAATATTTAGATAGCAGCCTCTTTTAAATAATATTTCAAGTACTAAGGACATAATTATTGGTTGTGAAAAAATACAATCCTTTCAAAAACGAGAATGTCTGCAGTATATTTCATCTATCCATTTGTCCTATAAATAATTAAAATCTTCAAATCTTTATTGATATAGTTAAAAGAAATGATTATGTGAAACACAACTCAATATATAAGAAAAAAATATAGGATTCTATTTAAAATTACAGTTGCCTCTAGCAATTAGTAAAATTAATACTAATCACAAATTACTAAATAATCAAACTAAGTAAAATAAACTATTCCAATCACTAATCGCATTAGAATCAAAATTAATTTACCAAAATGTTTTAATTTTTAATAGTAATATTATTAATTTTACTTCTCAAAAAGCCACACTACAAAAGACAGTTATGTGTGATCTTAGCCTCACCAATATTTAAGTTTTTGGTTATTAAACAAAATTTTTTTTTAAATGTTACTTATTGGAAGACTTAGCTGAATTCGGATGGGACAGAGTTTCTGGAGTACACCATTAATACACTAATACTATATATATATATATATATATATATATATATATATATATATATATATATATATATATATATATATATATATATATATATATATATATATATATATATATATATATATATATATATTATATATATAATATATTATATATATATATATATATATATATATATATATATATATATATATATATATATATATATATATATATATATATATATATATATATATATATATATATATATATATATATATATATATATATATATATTATTTTTTTTTTTTTTTTTTTTTTTTTTTTTTTTTTTTTTTTTGGCACCCCACTTGCTTGCTTTTTATAGCGGTGAAGTAGGCCTCAAACATTATGGTGTTTCCACTCATAAAGCTCTCCATGAAAAGGTGGAGTCTAGTGTTTTTCGTCTTATCGACTCTTCTGCTCTAAATAATACTCTCCAGTCTCTTTCTCCCCATGGAATTGTTGTGCCAATCTCTATACTATCTTCAATGTAATGGATACTACTATTCTGAACTGTCCTGTCGTATCCCTCCTAAACAGAAAACGGCTTTCTACTCAGTCTCATCCTTCCTCTCTCTACCTTTCCAACCTCAGAATTAACCGCTATGCTAAATCTTACATGTACTCTATTGATAAAGTCTGCAACACACTCCCTTTATCTGTTTCCCAACTTCCTTTGATTTCACATGCGTAAGTCAAATATATATATATATATATATATATATATATATATATATATATATATATATATATATATATATATATATATATATATATATATATATATATATATATATATATTATGTCTCCTCTGGTTGGCAAAGGCCAAAGGCCTACCAACATCCACCAAAGTTGGGGAGAATTCGAAACCGGGTGGCTAATGGCCGACGTGACCCGATACACGGCGTTTAAAAGTGTGCAAGTCAAAGGAAGTTGGGAAAACAGATAAAGAGAGTGTGTTCCAGACTTTACCAGTAGAGTACATGTAAGAGTGAGCATAGCGGTTAAGTCTGGGGTCGGAGAGTTGGACAGAGAAAGGATGAGACTGTGTAGAACAGATGAAGGTTTGAGTTGAGTGTTTTCGAAGATGTCATAGTTGTGTGGAAGATTGTGTCGAGTAGAAAGATGGAAGAATTGAGTTTTTGAGGCAATGAAAACGACCATGTTTTCTCTGCCCCAATTTGAAATACGAGAAAGATCAGAGGTCAGTTGCTCCAAGGCCATCCTTCTTGAATCTATCAACTACTGTTGGGGGAGACGTCTTTCAAATTGAAAGGAATAATGAAGGGTGGAGTCATCGGCATAGGAGTGTATAGGAGACGAAGTAATAGAGAGAAGATCATTGATGAAAATTAGAAAAAGAGTTGGGGATAGGACAGATCCTTGAGGAACACCACTATTTATAGATTTATAGGATGAACGGTGGCCGTCTACAACAGCTGTTATAGAACGGCCGGAAAGGAAATTGGAGAGAAGGTCACAGAGAGAAGAATAGATTCCGAAAGAGGGAAGTTTGGAAATCAAAGCTTTGTGCCAGACTCTATCGAAGGCTTTCGATATGTCTAGCGCCACAGCGAAAGACTCACCGCAACCCCGGAGAGCGGAGGAC
>SEYY01015827.1:0-10000 GCA_009176605.1 Armadillidium nasatum | reverse complement strand
ACATTCTCTCCTTCTTGTTAGTGTAATACTTCTGTAATGGAAATCTTTTCCTCATTCATGTTTTGCTACTGAACCTCTTCACTATTTAAAAACTTTATACCAAACACTTACTCTTGGTGTATATGTCTGAAATGTATTATTTCTTTCTATGATCTTCAATAAAAAATATTTCTCTTCAGCAAAGAATTTTCAACTTCAACTTTGTCTTCTTTCTAAGCTCAATTTCCACTAATGAAATCACTAATTTTATGTTGATTAAATTTATAAAGCATGATGAAAATGACAGTTTGTTAGTAACTAAACTTTTAATTTCATTTACAATTTCAAGTGTGAAAAATGTTTTATAGAAAGCAAAAATTTAAAAAATAATGAGACTTATGAACTAAAATAATATACTTTTTACTTTTTCCTAAATTTTAAAATAAAATAACTTTTCTATTGAGGTGAATGAGCATTAAAATTATCCAATATATTTTTATATCATTTAAAGCAAACAGTTGCTTCTTAGAAATAAAATACAAAATGGAAGTTGTTATATATATACATAACAGAGGTGGACCAGATATCTATTTTTCATACCACACTGATAGATATTTATTTTCAAAATCACCAAGTGTATATAGTTTTAGGTATCAAGAGTTTAGCTATAGTTAACTAATATTTTAATTATGTTACTAAATACATTTGAGTACAAACATATATCTTTTATCAATCAATTATGATTATATCATGATAAGATACTTATTTAAGGAATTTCAATGTATACAACAATGAGTGGTTGGAGTTTTCTCATGGTAATCCAGGAGGGGAGGAAGCCAAATCATTCCGCATTCACAACAATCTAGGGCAACTGATTAAGGAATTTACATATATTCTTGATTGTCCCAACCAATTCTGTAGCACCATTAACGTTTCACCACTAAGTTATTCTCCCCATAATATACTATATTCGCCCCTAGTAGTTAATCTGGCCACAACCTTCTATCTTTCAATTTTAATACTCTCTCTCTCTCTAACAGCTCCTTTCAACTTTAAGCATATCTTGTAGCAATTTAATTGAATTAGTTGGAAAGCTTTGAGTCACTGCTACAATAGCCTTGGAGTGATTACTTTTGACCATGAAGATACTTCAGCTTGTGCCAATAAGTGGAGGTAGTTATTGCTGATAGGCTGAACAGGTTCATTTCATCATCACCTAAATTTTTCTCCCTTAAAAATCAAAGTATCGATTGTGTATTCACATTTCAAAATAGAGTATGGCTGTAGTATAAAAATTCTCATTCTCAAATCACTAAAGGTAATTTTCATTCAGCTCTGAATAATTGCGAAGATAATATTTGGCAAGCAAAGTGGATGATCACTAAACGAAAGTGCACCGAATTCTTCTTTGTTCTCCTACAAAAAAATCTTTCTGGCCTCTTGCTGAAAATGTCTCTAACAACCAGGGGTGAGGAACTGGTGTTGAGACTTTTTTCCAGCAGTCTTGGGATTAACTGTTATAGTAGCCATATTGAAATACAAGGGAATTTTAAATGCTTGTTTTGTACTACAGATCTGAACTTCTCAAGGTTGGGATTGCAAGAAATTTTTGAAATTTTTCCTTTTCTACTTAATTGATTCTTATTTTTATGATAATTGAGAAAGGAAGATATATATATATATATATATATATATATATATATATATATATATATATATATATATATATATATATATATATATATATATATATATATATATATATATATATATATATATATATATATATAAGGTAAAGAGAAATAGCCAGAAAAAAAAATCATCTAAAATATTATTCATTTATGTGATACTTAAAGCTGCAGTTTTATTTTATTATAATATTATTATTATTATTATTAGTATTATAAATTGTTTATTATTATTAATAAATAAAGCAATTTAATTTATTATTCTTATAACCCCCCAAAAAAACAAGTTTTTATTATTATTATTACAAGTATTGTTATTAAATATTAATTTATAATCATTATCATCATTATTATTTTTAAATTTAGTAAAAAATAAAAAATTATATTTTTATTATAGTGAGGAAATTTTTTGAAAGGAATTTGGAGTGAGTAAATATTACCAACTTGATGAGTAAGGAGTAGAATAATTTTCCTCACTCTCTACCCCCACTACAACATCTGCAAATTTCCCTTTCCTCCTCAGGTTTAAGTACATTTATTCACTCTGGTTTAAGTATATATATTCCCTCCAGTTTAAGTACATTTATTCACTCTGATTTAAGTACATTTATTCACTCTGATTTAAGTACATTTATTCACTGATTTAAGTACATTTATTCACTCTGGTTTAAGTATATATATTCCCTCCAGTTTAAGTACATTTATTCACTCTGATTTAAGTACATTTATTCACTCTGGTTTAAGTACAAACATATTTGTAGATGTTTTAAGTCCTACTCACCTGACAATCTTGGTTCTCATTTGATTCTTGCTTGTTAGAATACTCCTCTGAATATAGAAATTCTGCTTCAACTTTTATATCAATTTGTGAATCCATTTTTTAATTTTAGTTTTTTACATTTGCTAATATGTCTTCCTATTAAGCAATACTCGATTTATAATCTCACATTTCAATTTTAAGCTTAAAAAGTTTTAGACTTTTAAAACCTTCAAAAAATTTTCATAAAACTATTTTCAGATTTTGCATACTGTAAAATCTGAAAAAAAAAAATATAAATTCAGAGATGAGCACATTAAAATGTTTTAAATTTTTAATAAAAAGAAACTTGCTCACCAAAGATTATAAATACAGTAATACCTGACTGATCTTCATTTAGGGGCCAGAGCTTCAAAGTAAAAACACAGTCTTCATTATATAAGCAAACTTTGAATTCTAATAGTAAATACCTATATTAGTATATATTTATATATTACATAAATCGTACTATAGTCAAAATTTAAAATAAATTTTTCCAATAGTAAATGGAAATTCTGATTTGTAAGATCACAATATATTTAATAAGTCTTTCTATTTTATTAAAGTTTTAATAGTTTTTGCTCCAGTTTAAAGTACAAAAATTGTCTTCCAAATTTCACTTGACTCAAGTGATATCACCTTTGTAGTTTTAACAGAAAAAAACAAAAGAAAAGTGCTCAACTGAACCTAAGAAGTACTACCAAATTCAGTTATCAGGCCCAATTATTACGAAATTCCTAGTTTCAATATTATAAAGTAAAATGAATATAAAATAACCAGAAAAACTAAACCTAAATTAATTAATAATAAAAGTCAGACTGCAAATAAGGTATTCTCCAAAAAATTAATGATAAATATAAAGAAATATAGGAATTAAAATGCAACTTATGCACAAGATGCAAGCTACAATACTACCTCTATGGCCCTATCATTGGTGGAATAATTTTTTAAATCGGGTAGCTGATGAAACAGCAAGATCTGATACATTATTGGATTTAATATTTGTAAATTAAAATTTTTTGGTTAATAATGTTACAGGTGAAGAAAACTTGGGAAGTAGTGACCATAATATAATAAGGTTTAATTTAAATGTAGTACGTAAATCACATTTAGTAGAAAACAAGATAAAGTTTTTTACTTTAAAAATGTAAACTGATAAATTCTGAAATATGCTTAGATCCACTGACTGGGATAAAGAATTGGAGGACTAAAACTGTTTTCAAATGTGGGAAACTTTCAAGTTCATCTTGTAAAAGATCAGTCATAGAGTCAGAGAAATTAGGCCAAAGAACAGAAAGCCCAATTGGTGGATAGAGGAGATAAGAGATAAAATTAGGGACAAGCATATTTGGTTCAAGAAGTTCAAAGACAGTAACAACATAATGGATTTGGAAACGTATAGGAGAATAAGAAATGAGCTAAATCAGGAAATAAAAAGGTCTAAGAGAATCAGAAATTAACTTGGCAAGAAACAATAATAAAGATTTAAAGAAATGCTTTAGTTTTAATAAATTTAATTATAATAATAAAAGAAAGTATGATCCTATTAAGTTAAATGATAAAAGTAATTAGCTCTGATGAAGAATGTCATTATTTTTTAAAACTTATTTTGCAATCAGTATTTATTGATGAAAGGTATGATAACAGTTAAATTAGAGAGTAGAGAAATGATAGTTTTGCAGTTCTTGATGTTGATGCATATGTGGTTAAAATTTGTGTGAGCATATTGATTGCAGGTCCTGATGGTATACATAGAAGAATCCTAAAGGAAGTTAGTGATAGCTTTTGATATAGTTTATATTCAATATTTAATAGGTCTTTAATTATCACCAGAAGATTGGAAAATTGCTTTTGTGACAAAATTTTTGGAAAGACAAATGTTAAATTTCTTTAAAATAAATTTTTATTTATATATATACCGTATATATATATATTTTTATTTATATATATATATATATAATATATATATATATATATATATATATATATATATATATATATATATATATATATATATATATAATATAATATAATTATATTTTTATATATATAGTCTTGAATCAGATTTAGCAATACTGCAAGCAGACTAAATGAGATGCCATTTTTGAAATAAAATTTTTTTTTTAATCATTTGAAATTTTTTTTTTTTTTTAGAAAATCCTTTAACATTCGCGATAAACCAGAAAAATTCATATTGCATTCATTTTATCTACTAGGTAGGCTGAATAGAAAAAAAAATCCCAGTTCCATTTTTAATTACTACCTTGGCTGCTTCATCAATTACCTGTCTTAAAAAAATATCAAGTATACAGTCAAGAAATAACAAGCTAGTTTGATCAGTACAAGAAAAAATACTCAAATCAATATCAGGAAAATTAGAATCACCCACTATAATACCTAATTCTTTAACATTGCAAACTATCAGCCCATACTCTCATTTATCATTGTAATAGTATGACTGTATGATTGATTCAGCTTTTTAAGGCTGGTTATATATCTTAGTTTTGAAATTCCTTTGGGGAATTGGAGATTATGCATGTTAGCTTTGATGATTTCTTTATAGTTTATCTTAATAAATTGCATGCTGCACATACTGTATAATAACTTTAGCATTTTGCTGATGGGGCAGTCTTGATAGTCCAGTGTGGATTCTAACTCTTATTTTATGTTCTTATGAGATAGATGACAAGTAGGATATAACATTTCAATGCAACATGCAATTGAATTTACAAACAAAAGATAATTTTCTCTTTCCAAATAATCAGTTAGCATTTTTAGCTCTATTAAAGTTCAAACACAAAATAAGCGCAAATGCAATATATAAATCCTAATATAGCTTGGGAAAACAATTATTTACATAATAAACACGAAAAAGAAAGTTAATAAAAACAAACTCAGAAAAAGAGTAGGGGTGTTCCACGGCCAAGAAGAGTCTTAAAGGGATTTGAATATTGCTAAAGCGAGATGTCCCACGAGTTTTGCTGCAATAATTTTCTGCTCGAGGCTGCGAAAATTGAAGATAGAAATTAGTATCTTCAGTTTCCGTTGCCGAAGTCTTGAATGGTCACGTGATGTGAACAAACATGGAGGAGTTATGCCAAGGCCTTTTTTTTTATTATAAAAATATTTTGTAAATATTATTCAGATAGATGTCTACAAATTATTTAGGATAATTATTGTAGCATTTTCGGATCATTAATTTATTTTAAATGAAGCAAATTAATTATTTTCAATTATTGGGAATTTTCATTTGTTCCAATCGCTTTTAATCATGGTTGCTGCCAAAGTCTTTTTAAAATATTCGTTTGAGTCGTACTTTATCTTATATTCCTACATATGGTCTTTTATAATATTAATTAAACAGGGTGATTGCTAAAATTAATTAAATGACTGATTAAATTAGATTTTAAAATATATTTATGTTTGTTTATATAGTTCAGCTGATAATTGCTACAGCCAGGTGTCCCACGAAAATAAAGAATCTGCTAAATATTTTTTCCTGCCGCTGGCTTAAGCGTGACGTCACGCTTGATTTCATGGAACACACTCTGACTTTTCTTCTTGTTTACTTTTGTAATTTCTGCTAGGTTGCCGTAGTGGTTTGAGTACTATATTAGCGATTTCAAAGATGAATATATTTATTTTCATATTTATGTATAATGTAGATAAAAAGAACCTGCAAGGCTATATATATATATATATATATATATATATATATATATATATATATATATATATATATATATATATATATATATATATATATATATATATATATATATATATATATATATATATATATATATATATATATATATATATATATATATATATATATATATATATATATATATATATATATATATATAGGTAAAGGTATAGAATGTTTCTGAGTTTCGATTTTTTGAAAATATCGAAACATTGATATGCCAATTCAAATTTTTTGATATTTGTGTTATTATTATTTAGTTTTCATTTCATGTATGCCTATTATTCTATTATTTAATTTTTTAGCGTACCTAGTTCGACTAATCATAACCTTAACTACCGAAGTTACCGTAAAAGAGGCCTAACCTATACAAGAACGTTGCCGCGAGATACAGGCCAACGGCCCTATTACACCACACATAGACACAATTATTATTACTTAGTTTTCTAGCGTAGTTAGTTTGACTTATCATAACCTGAACTACAGAAGTTGCCGTAAAAGAGGCCTAACTTATACAAGAACGTTGCCGCGACATACAAGCATACTGCCGTATTACACCACACATACAAATATATATATATATATATATATATATATATATATATATATATATATATATATATATATATATATATATATATATATATATATATATTATATATATATATATATATATAAATACCTTACGTTACGGAAATGTGTCCCTATGTTCGTTGAAAGTGTGAGAAAATTACAAACTTCTCTGCAAAAGTTGAACCACTCAATCACTGTACTTTTGCTTAGTAACAAAATTTGACACCTGTTTTGATATTTCACATTTAACTTTATATTTATCACATTCTTTTTCACTTAGAACTAATTTAAAATGTTGCAAAAACCAAGAAGACACGAATCTCTAGAAAAAGTTAAACTTATGTGTTGAATATTCATCGTAAAATAAAACACCCATCTCGATGTAAGCGAAACTTCAACTGAAAGTTAGCTAAAAAAATTTTAAAATATTGATATAAAGGATATCGATTAAAATAAAATATTGATATAAAAAATATCGAAACTCAGAAACATTCTATACCTAAGCCATATATATATATATATATATATATATATATATATATATATATATATATATATATATATATATATATATATATATATATATATATATATATATATATAATCGGAGTTGGCACAACTCTCCCCCCCCCCTTTTTTTGCTATAAAAACTGTTTATATGCTTTCACTAATTTATCTGATGTATATACTTTATATATATTTTAAGTTCTCCTTGATTGGAGTTTGTAGAGGTGGTGGTTTGTTTTTTGTATCGGTGTAGCACATTTTTTCTAAAAAAAAAAAAAAAACAAACAAACAAACTCCCGGCTAAATCAATCTCACTTTTTTGCGAATCATCATCAAGTCTAGACGTCATTAAAATGTAAGAGTTTTTGCTTTTCGTTACAAGTCCTCAGAATTCGAAGGTATAAGGTATGAGTTATATTTTCCTTTCAAATCTTTCTACTATCATATCTATTGCCTTCTACTCAAATATATAACTGCGTAACGTTCTTAATTATATTGAATTCGTATATGAAGGAGCTTCAAGAGTAACAAATCTTTTGAAAAAGTTCATAGTAAGTCTCCTCTTATTATTTAATTGTAACACTAATTACGACCCTTCTCTTTCAGGTCTTTTAATAAAAGCTTAACCCTAAGTTTTTATAGTGCCAAATGAATTCTCTTTCACTATCATAAAATGTTTTACAAATGTCTTATTACGGAAACTAAATCTTTGTTAGAACCATTGATGCCTCTAGGTTACTAGATACTAATGAATCAAGGTTTTGTGAAAATAACAATTAATATAGTTGAAATAATGATACCTTATACAAATAGCATTTTAAAATAGCCAGGGATAAAAAAGAATGCCCTATGACGTCAGCAGGGCCCAAATAGATGGAGTTTTGAATAAAGAGTTGGGAATAGAAGTTGGGTGTTCGCTCTAGGCACAAAGAGACATAATTCTATCTGATGTCGAGTCCAACGCTTACAAAATTATATATTAATTGTTTGATCAATTAATAGTGTCCATCACCATAAAATAATATTGCAAGCTATCAGAACTATTTTCGTTATTATAACTATTTAATAACATCCTTTTATCAATTGTTTGTTTGTGACTTTTGACCAATTGAAATTGAATCTTAATAAAAATATCAATGGATTAATCGGTTGGGTTTTATTACCTAATTAATTAAACCAGTGATAACATTCCAGAGTGACTTATTAGAACACCATTCCCTTCGATAAAAATAAGAAATTAATTGAGAAAAAGATATATCTACATAGAAACGACAACGAAAAAAATTTCGACGACAAACGAACAACAAATTTGCTATATTTATGGTCAACCACATATACACATCTGCTAAATTATTTTCCGAATGATCGAGTATAGATGCGCAAAAATAACTTATAATACATATATATATATTATATATATATATATATATATTATATATATTATATATATTATATATATATATATATATAATATATATATATATATATATATATATTCGCGTTTCACCTTCTCAGAGGGCCTTAGTGTACAGCCGTCTCACATTGAAGTGTCTATGCTCCCACTTTTCCTTCCCCCAACTTCCTTCTCACGTTCCTACAAATTTAGAGGCACTTACTCCTTTAAAATAACAAAAAATGACGAAACATAGAACTGCCTCGGAGATGCTGCTAGGGGCGGAATCCGAAGAATGTCCCTCATCCACTCCTTCCCCCTTGCCACGTGGGAGTTGGTGGTCTCCGGTGATGGGGTTCGTGTCACCAAGAACTCTATGCCGACTTGCCCTGGTGCACCATCTTCCCTTTTCATTAACTTCTGCAACATTCGCGGTCACTTTACTAATTTAAACTTTGTCGAACACAAACTCTCTTCTTCTAGACCTCATTTCTTATTCTTAACCGAAACTCAGGTGTTTGAGTGCTCTGACAGCAAGCCCTACTCTGTTTCCTCCTACTGTCTCTATCCTCAATAAAGGCGGATGCTGCGCATATGTGCGCAACGATGTTGTCTGTTGTCGTGTCTCTAATTTGGAGTCTTCTGAATTCTCTACTTTATGGCTTAAACTTTCTTGCAACACTACAACTAAATTTATCTGTTCTGTCAACTTATCTCCTAACTCTACATACAGACTATCCAAAATTCTTCGACTATCTTAACTCCAAAATAAAACACATTCTTTCTTCTTCTTCTCCTTTCTCCGAGATCATCATATTAGGTGATTTCAATGTTCACCACCTCCAATGGCTTTCATCTAGTTCTGGCGATCCAGCTGGTGAACTCGCCTTCCAATTTTCTATCCAGAACAACCTTGAGCAGTTGGTGCTCGTCTCACATTGAAGTGTCTATGCTCCCACTTTTCTTTATATATCTTTGTGATCGTCTTTGTGATGAGCCCAACAAGCCAACATACTTGATCTTTTCCTAACTTCTTATCCTTCTCCTTACACTGTTAAACTCTTTCCTCCTCTGGGTTCATCCGATCACCTTCTTATCTCTGTATCTTGTCCTGTCTCTTCAAGTCTTCCGCAAGAACGACCCCCAACTTCGGCGAGGAGACGTTTCTTGCATTTTGGTGCCACTAACTAACTGGTCTGACTTGCAGTTGTATTTTGATTTTCCATGGAATTATTACTGTTTCCGTAAGAGGGGTTCCTCGGTGTGCAGAGCTCATAACCGAGGTGATTCTCTCTGGCATGGAGGCCTACATTCCATATTTTTGCTTCTACTAAACCTAACAAACCTTGGTTTAA
>SEYY01015826.1:0-14100 GCA_009176605.1 Armadillidium nasatum | reverse complement strand
ATATATATTAATAATTATATATATATATATATATTATATATATATATATATATTATATATATTATATATATATATATATATATATATATATATATATATATATATATATATATATATATAGGCTTAGGTGGAGATTGTTTCTGAGTTTCGATATTTTTTATATCGATATTTTTTTATATCGATATTTTATCATAATCGATAATATTGTTATCCTCTAATTAAAATTTGTTCTTTTATAATAGCCTTTGGCGTAAAAAAATAACATTTGGCGTAAAATTTTAATGTGGCTTTTTTTTTTCGTGTAGAATTTTAGATGGATATTCGTACACATTTTTACACTACACATTCGAAAATATTTGGCGAAAAAAAATTAGTTACATTAAAATTTTACGCCAAAAGCTATTTTTTTTACGCCAAAAAATATTTTAAAAGGACAAATTTTAATTAAATAATAATTATAAATTCTACACATAGTACTTACGACTTGTATCATGAGTCAGGAAATAAAAGGACAGAGGCCTAGACAAAAATTTGTATGCTATGCATTTATACATATAAATACATAGATCACAAATATTTATCTCCTACCCCATAACCCATAAGTTGTGAGAAGTTTACTTTTTAAACTGCTCCTTGATATCATTATCAATATTGATATTCATACATTAAAATAAAAAATATCACCTCCTGTGCAATAAGTTCAATTTTTTATTATTGAAAACTGGCATTTAAATTTTTTGCCTCAATGAAATTCTAGTTGATTGGGTCCTAGACTATTAACATTATTTCAAGCATCTTTTCTCAAACTTTAAAGTCACAAACTTTAAAGTCATAGCATGAGAGGAAGTTTTGATTTTTAAAATGTAATTTAAGTCAATATACACATAGCAAAAATTGTCACATTAAATCATTGATATGATTGATAAATATATCCGGATAAATTTTTTGAACTATTATTTTAAAAAATGGCAGTGGTCAACCCCAGGGGGAGGATTTTGAAGTAACCCAGCAGAATGTTATCTTTTTCCCTCGTATGTAAAGGATAAAGAAACTTTTGAATGGAAGAAACCAGCAGGTACTTAGTCAAAAGGTAATTTAATATGAAAAGGGCAAGCACTTTTGGAATCAGAGAATATAGTGTGTCTCGCTACCAAGTCAAGAGTCCTATACACTGCCATAAATAATGCCACAACTCATCTGTGAATGTAGACAGGCAGTGGTTCAACCTCAGAGGAGGGTTGAGCATGGGAGGGGACCCAGAAGAATGTTGTGTTTATTCCTTCAAATATAATAGACAAAGAAACTTTTGTACGGTAAATACCAGCAGGTTCTTGGTTGAACAGTTTTTTAATGCAAGAAAAGCACTTTTGGAATTGAAGAATATAGTGTATTGTCACTCACCATAATGTCAATAATCTTATGCACTGCCATAATTTTGCCATCAACTCAGTCATGAATATGGATGAGCTGTGCGGAAGGGTGTAACAAACTGGGTCTGGGAAGACAGGTAAAGCTTCCACTCCCTATTTCTTAGAGCCATAGATATAAGAAAACCAGAGTCAAATGGGAGTGAAGAACTTGGTTGAAAACAAATTTTGCATTCATGTGAGCTGTGTGTACTCTTGATTTAATCATTTCCCAAAAGTGATATATATATATATATATATATATATATATATATATATATATATATATATATATATATATATATATATATATATATATATAATATTAATATTATATATATTAATAATATAAATAATATAATATATATATATATATATATATATATATATATATATATATATATATATATATATATATATATATATATATATATATATATAATGTGAAGCTTAGAAAGTTTGTTAGGTTAGGTTACATTACGTTGAAAAGTTAGGTAGGTTAAATTACATTAAGTAACACTTTATTTAAAATCAAAACACTTTCAAAATTCAAAACACTTTATTTAAAAACAAAGTAGTCAATTGGATTTCGGTGGAAATTGGGCCGATATAGAGTTTAACATAGATTCAAAACAGTCTTTATTTTCTTTTACCTGATGCTGTCGCCATATGAACTCCGATAAATAAGATTTGAAATGATGTCTCGCTGTACACCTATGTCTCTTGTTCCTCCATTTAGCACTGCCCCACATTCTCTCAACTGTTTGTGTATGAACTCCTGTATCAGGAGCAATAAAATTGTATTTATGATTAACTTTTGCATGTAGGAATCCTTCTATTTCTATTCTATTTAAAATGGTAACCTTTGCTCAACTGTCAGAATAAATTGTGCTACCATCTGCAATGTTTTTGGCAAATCCCAAATACGCATTTTCGTTTTCTAAAAAAAATTTTGGGTACCTTTGTTTTCAAAATTCATGTGCAAACTAACAAGGTCAATCGACAACGCGACTTCTATACAGGATGACTCTACAGTTGCACTTCTTCGTTTTGAACGGCTTTCCTTAATACGGTGTCAAAAACTTTACTGTTCTTTCACTTTGTATAGATAAAGAGTAATGAAGTTATAATATATATCTTCACTTCTCGCTGCAGTTTTGGTGTAATACGTATGGTCAGTACCATTTATATTAATCTCTCACTGCTAGGTATAAGTAGTATCTGAGCTATATATTTTTTACATATATGATATAACTCGTATCTCAACTGGATATATTCTCGGTAATATATATATAACCTATTATATATATAAATATATTCTTGTATATAATTTATTGGTCTAATCGGTTATATATAGTATGTATATCTCTATAGGTATTATCGCATCCAGGTCCCTAATATATTTATTATAATATATATTATTATATATATAATTTATTTTTATTTATTTAATTTTTTTTTTTTCATATATATATATATAATAATATGAGTCGTAGCTTCCTGAAGATAAATAGGTTTTTATATCTTTTATCCACATTCCTACTATAAATCATACAATGATAGTATCTTATTATAATTATACAGTATATATATTACTATTGGTACTATAATTGATAATATATATATTCATATAAATTACTCAAATTATTATATTAGAATATTATATTCCCTATAATTCTTTAAAATATTGTTTACTTTAATATTAACTTATACGTAGTAATTCATTACATGTTAAATTCTGAATATAACATATATACAGTAGGCATTTTGAGTTTTCGGTATTTCTCTCGACGTGATGTTTTACTCTCGAAGATTGTTAGAATAAATATCATTTAGCACCTGTATTTCAGGTTGATGTTCATTACATTATTTTAGCAGATGTCTACGAGATGTTCTTGATTCGGTGCTTTATTTCCAGTTGTGAGTCGGTGTGCACGTGAAAAAAGGTTCTATTCGTGGGACTTTCACTATGCTTTCAGGTGATATACTATAATGGATCTCTTCTCCTTGCGCGCACTTCTCGTGTATTTGTTATGCAATAATAAATTACAATTATAACCCAATATATATTGTGATAGTATAAAAATGAAATTAAGGTAGTCAGGTATTTATGATCATAAACTAAATTTAAACTTAACTCGCATAAACTAACTCTATCCTAACTTACGGGATATATGATGCGCAACTTATACAAATTGCAAAGATACTCTAGTAAGTAAATATTGGGCTGTATATCTATGTATTTTTTGATATTTGTGTTTTTGTAATTATTATAGGTTTGTCTTAGTATTACGATATGCAGTGTATAACTTTAGAATAAAACTGCCTTTTAGTACCATACAATCGTGACAAAATTGTCTATGTCATAATGATTTGAGCCAGTAAGTGAGTGTTCGTGTATTCTTTGTTATTACCAGATCATAGGCCGTCATTTAGGTTCCATATATATTACGCCTCATCCTTGTCTCTATAAATTTGTGTGCACGAATTTGCAGTCTGTGAATGCGCAGGACTGCTCTCGGAATCAATCCTCTTCTTTTGTATTAATCTTCATAATCTATTTCTAAATATATTAAATTAGCTCTTCAACATATTGTACTAAGAATTACGCGATTCAATTCTATTTTCAACCTTTCTCAATTGGGATGAAATGATTGATCATCAATTTAATTCTTTACTTTACTTATCTTTATCAATTCCCCCTTATGTGTGTTTTTTTCCACGCTCCTGAAGATTTTAATTTTTTTTACTGATATTTCACTACTATAGTTATAATAAATATATTTATGAGGCATACAAGAGAGAGAAGTGAGATAACTCTTTATGCGACGCTTACAAATTCAATTTATATACTATATAGAAGTGACTCACTCCCCTATTGAAGAATGTGTGCAATTAGAAGTTCTCTTTGAATTACAATAACTTTTTCTATAACTTCACATCTCTTTTATATTGTTCCTGTGTATTCCTATTTTTATATATCTCTTATATTTTCATTTTTATATCTTTTTGTCAAATATGCTATAGTATATATACATTTCTTGTATTTGAATTGCCTGCTCAATGATATAGTATTACATATGTCCAAGCTCAAATCTATAATTATAACTTTGGTCTCCTTTCCTCCTCTAATGAGGTTGCAATACTATAAATACAGATAGAGACTAACTTTTCTATATTAATAATCCTGCTGATTATAATTTTTTATTTATATGTACCAGCTTAAACAGTATTAAAAAAGCTGACATATACTTATTTACCTTTATTAAGCCTCACTTGCTATACTTATAGATAAATCTAGACACTAATATGCCATTTATAGTATATATATATACTTATAATAATCAATCGTTATGTCGTATTTTATATTATACTTGCTTCTCATCACTATATAAACTCTAACTTAATTATAGCAAATATTTCCTGTATAATTAATTACTTTCTAATTATATACACACCTAATTCATTTATTTTATTCATTTTGTAATGTACACTTGTTACAGACTTATATGATATAGTTATCATATATATTCTCAAGTACACCATTTTATAAGTATGTAGTCAAATTTTCAGTCAATAAAAAACCTTTATTATTTTTTTAGAGTAACTATCTTATTTTATATTATTGAAATTTTATATTAGCAACGCGAGATGTTGATGCCAGTAATGTTCTCTCTTGGCCAGCGCTCGTCCAAGTTGGGGACTGTTGGCGAATTTCTGTAGTCATCACTCTAAACATCCACTCTCTCCACACGTAATCGCTTGATTCGCGCTCACTCGTGTCGTGTGATTGTCAAGATACTTAAGTAGCTCTTGAACAAATGTGTTTTAAGACACGTGTGCATAGGCTGGCGTAAGTGATACACATAGCTTCCGCGCCATCCGCTGATTTATACGCCTGAGTACAAGCAATAATTGTCCAGCGAGGCGTCCCAGATAACTCACTCGACGCCTGCTCCTTTCGAGGAAACACACAAGGATCTTCTTCTCGACCAAAGATTTTCTCACGTCGCGACAGGACGAAAGTCCTTCCTGGGGAAGATGATTTATTTTATTTTATTTATTTTTATCGGTTTTATGTATATATATATATGTATATAAGTGCCATATTTTAGTCTATTCAACTCTCTACTCTATTTTTATAATAATTAACTGATACTATATATACACCACGCACCTATATACTACATATTTGTTATTATATATACTTAATTATTGGCATATATATATTAGATATAAATGAGCCTTAACTCATTTGAGTATATAGGTATATATATATCTTTTTAAGTATCTCTAATAATGGCCTATATATATACGGTATTTTAAAATTGTTTTTAGCTAGTTGTTTCATCTAAGTAATTTATTGATCGTAGGAAAAATAGATCATATTATGAGTTCCAATACCGTTTATTTTCATTAGACCGAGTAAAATACATTTTGTATTAGTAATTTTTAATTGTCAACACTCATTATGCCAAAAAAATGGATTTTATAAAAATAAATTATAAAAAAAAAAAAAAAAAAAAAAATTTAAATTTAATTTAAATTAATTTTTATTGAGAAGTGTTTTAGTATTATGGTTATCTTGATATATGAAGTTTATTTTAACTCATTCGATGCATATTCCTATAAAAAGTAATACTTTTTGTTTTCAACTCTCTTGTTATTAAGAGAAAATGCTTTTTATTTGATTCGTTTTCTTGAATAACTCCATTCTTAAGGTGGTGTGTTAACTAATCTGGTTTCATGTTGCCAAATCGGGATAACTGTTTATTCAATTCTTTTTCTATGTTTTTTGTGTATCTTATTCGTCATCTTCTATATTATTATTGTTACAATTTAAAATTTTAATTAGATCATATATTATGTTATTATATTATTATGTATTTCTCTCATTATAATACATATTATTATTTTATATATATATTATTTTTTTGTTCAATATCTTAATATTTTATTATTATATTTATTTTTTTATCTTATTTTTCGTTAAATATCTCGAATTTTTATATACAACTAAATGTGAAATCTAATTTTAATTTCGCTTATCTGTATCATTCTAATATTATGTATGATATGACACACACTTTTCTTGTGATTTATTTAACTTTATTATATTTACTCAAGTAAAGAATTTATAAAGACTTATATAACTAACTTAATTACCTTGGAGGGACTGCCTCTAAAATGGAAAACTTAGAATTATGATTTTGTCAGAGGATCTCTTCTTTGAGAAAAAGTTCCTTTTTTCAGAAAATTTTCATGTACAGTCACTTCATTGGTTACTATTACATAATGTTATTTTTTATTGATTATTGTCATTAATTAAATTTTTTATCAAATTTATTTTTATTAATTGCTATTCAGGGTAATGATGTTAGAATGGGGAGGTATTGTGTTAGTTGTTCTTATAATGTGTAGCTAACCTCACTACTATATATCTGAATCATGGCTAAAGCACATTATAGTATATACAGACTAACATATATTCTACAAACTGGCTTCATTATTAAATGAAATAAGGAATTATTATGACGTGTCTGAATATTAATTATTATTAGGTTAACAAAGATTTTATTTTTATTTAACTATTTATTTTTTGTGATTATTATTATTATTATTTATTTTTTTTTTTTTTTTTTTTATAAATAAAAAAATAAATTGTTTCTAAATTATTCGTTTCTTCCCATATATTTTCGTACTTTATTATCAGAATTTGATTGTTTTTTTTTTTCTCTATAGTTGTTGTTTTTTTCATTGAAATTTTATTTGTACTCTGGTATAATATTTTAATTTATAAACTGTTAAACTTTGATATTTATATATACGTGATTTTACTCTGTTATAAGCGTTGAATTCTTTATGCCGGGCGTCCGTATTTTTGTGTCTATGGGGAAGTTCGTGTAACTTGTGTACTTATAGTGATTAATGTTATACACTGGTAAAAATTTACAATTAGTGGAAGTTAGACATTTTGTTTTTCTGCACACGAAGAGGTCATTGAATATTAATATATCAGTAATGCATTAATGTTACTCATTCTCTTCTCTCTCTCTCTCTCATACATCTTCTCACTAATTACTCTCGTTATTTCCATAGAACCATGTTATTGCGTAACGAATTTATGTTTATGTAATCGCAATGCCAGGCAATACAAGTTAGTGTGTGAGAAGAGTAATTACATCATATCTCTTTTCATAGTCATCCTAATGGTGTTTTTTTTATTTATTTTTTCTTCATTTTTTTATTTTCTTCTTTTTCTTTGGTTTTTAATTTGGACTAGATCTGAAGTTCTTGATTCCTTTTACTTTAATGAGTTATAGAAATGATTGAATTATTAATAATGCATAATTGCCTAAATTTAGTTTTAGTCCTTGTTCAAATAGCCAACTTATATTATATGTGACTTTTATAAAGGTAAGAAAATTGATCTAATTAAAATTGATAAGAATTTTATAAGTTCGGATAAGAAATTGGTTAATATTTTCAATTTTTTATTTTTTTAATATATATATATATATAAGTAAGATAATAACTAATTTAAAAATTAAATGTGCTTTATAAAATTTAATTTTATAAATTGACATATATTATTTGTCTATAATACTAATATATGTCCTCTAAGTATATTCTTCCAGTTTTTATAGTATATATGATTAAATTGTAGCGATGGAACACAACTATCGACCATCTCAGCTCTCGGTCTCTCTTCTCTAAAATTAACAAGCACATGTATAACTCAAAGCCCGTAAGATTTTTTTTGTATATGACATGGCTGACTTTAAATTGTGTTCGGTCGTTCTCTTAAACCATATATTTTAGCAAAAAGTAATCATAAATTATTTGTATACTGTGATAACTCTTCAAGACCTTTTACGCAGGAATTTTCCGCGGCTTTATAATTCGAATTCGTGCGCTTATATTCCAGGTTTCATCCCCAGGTTATAACTCTCTCTCTTATAACTTTAAGATCGCGAAACCGCGGGAATTCTATATGTGAATCACTTTTGAATTATTGATTTCCTTTATAGTTTATGTTTTTATAATTGTTGTTTATTTCTTTATGTTAAAAATCATATATATAATTAAGCGATGTATTTATATACGTTAAATATTAACAAATTAATTAAGCGGATCAATTCTAGCTATGTTTTTTCGTTATATATGTCTATTAATCTATGTAATATTTTTTTACATAATTTTTCGTGTTTTCAATTTCTGTTTCTTATTTTTTCTGAAATGCTTTTTTTTTTTCGTCACAATTTATACTACATAAAAATAAGATTAAAAATCTCAATACGTATAAATAGATATATTATATATATTAAATATGGAAAAATAGCAAAAAAACATCATTAAAGGATGTGGTCAGAAAACTTTTTTATTAAACATTTAGGACACCATGAGCGTCTCGCTCCTCTTGCTTATCTTATACAAAACTAAACCTGACAGATAGCATATCATATAGACATTATTACAACGAAAGCGAAAACCTATACATAGAAAATACATTGATTAAGAAAATACATCGCCCATACAGGCTGAAAAATGTGTCTTCTTAAAGCCGATGAAAAGTGTTCGTCCGTAAATAAAGATATCTGACACAAATGAAATATTTATATTGTGGTATAATAATTACTTGAATTTTTAATTAGAAATTATCTCAAGTTTGGTTGATTATTTTATTAAATTATCGCGAAAATGACGTCATACTGATAAATAAACAATACCTGTACCTTGTTATAAATACTAGATGTCGGTGTAAAAACCGGTACTCTTGATGTCGGGAATTCTCTGAATATCTCGTAATCAGTGTTTCAAGGACTTTAAGTCCTTCAGGTATCATCTAGTCACTTATATAGTAAATATAGCTCATGTATATTTGAAATTCACTATTGTGAATTTACAGAATAAACAAAAATGTGTGTAAATTTTTAGTATATTTTATTTTATTTTTTATTTATTTTTTAATAATAACTTATATTATTATTAATATACTATATATATAATATTTTCTGATAGTAATGTATTTTATTTTTTTCGATATAGAGGATAAACTATGCGTATTATTAAGCTAATTATATAATTGTAAGGTGTTATAATCTGATATATATAAATGTAATCGATGATTTGACTAAGTTCATCTTACATCTCTATTCCTCAATATCTTAGAAAGCAATAATCCAATTAAAAATGTAAAAAAGCTCTCAAATATAACTGTTTAAAAAAAGGATGATAATATCTACAAATGTATAAGAAAGAATTAACACAAACCTAACTCAAATATTCAATTAGGGAAGGTTTACCGAAATCTACCTAAACTTTCATAAGTATTCTATATTTATATATAATTTGTACTACTCGTTTACAAATTTTAGGCAACTCCTCCCAGAGCCCCGGCCTTGGCAAAATTTCAGCCCCGGTCGGTCCCTAACTGTGTCTTTTTAGAAACTCTAGGAAGGTTCCTGTTGATACACAGTTCATTTTGAAGTGTTTGATAAAGTATTCTTCGTTCAGGAAAAACATTCTTAATTTTATTTTCATAGTAGATTACATAAATCTTTTGTTTGACGGGTTCGCGTGATTTATTAAAGATATTCATTATTTTCTCTTTACAGGATACAGTTGGGGCATCTGGTCAAGTTAATGTAGAAAATGAAGAAATGCTATTGTCATCTAAACATCCACAAAGCTTTTTTGATATTGCTTTAATAGATGTAATACAACCAACTACAGATAAGGTTTCCAGTTCCACCTTGACTGAAGTACTACGAATTCTCAAGCCTCAAGGAAAAATTATATTTCATAGCTCAAGTGAAAAAGAGTCTTCATATACTAGTGACTTAAAATTGGCTGGATTTACCGATGTTACAACAAGCCCATCCTTAATGCAAAATATAATAGTGCTAAAAGCATCTAAACCTGATTTTGAAGTTGGTTCTGCTATGAAAATAAACTTACCTATCAAAACTAAAAGTGATTCCAATAATACTGACAATTCAACTTGGAAAATTGATTTAAACGATGATGATGTGCAATTAGAAGATCCCGATGATCTCCTGGATGAAGATGATCTTCTAAAACCTGATCCTTCCACATTAAAAGTTTGTGGCACAACGGGCAAAAGGAAAGCCTGTAAAAATTGTGTATGTGGTTTGAAAGAAGAATTGGAAGCCGAAAGTGTAGCAGAGATCAAAGAAAATCAAAAGAACTTCAAATCATCTTGTGGAAGTTGTTACTTAGGGGATGCTTTCAGATGCGCATCTTGCCCTTATTTAGGTATGCCTGCATTTAAGCCTGGTGAAAAAGTAAAGCTTTCTGATGATACTTTACAAGATTAACTTTTCATACTCTGGAATAAAAGCTTTTCTTTTACAATAATAATGGAAACATTTCTTAAATATTTATTTTCTTTATTATATCAAGTTTGGTACATAAGGAACTAGAATTTTTGTTTTTGTACAAATATATACAAATCAGGTACGTAATACTTGATTTCATTAACAAGTTTACTGTATTTGTGATAATAGATTAAGGAAAGGAAAAATAGGTTTGGTTACCATTAACATTGTAATTTGGGCATTATATTTGTGGCATTGTGTTGAGGTTTTATATAGTTTATTAGCAAGCGTCCATGTTTAAAACTAGCTAATATTTTTATAAGCTAATTTTTATAGTTTTTGCATAAAACATTTTTAAGTTATGGATTTAAATTTGACATTTATTACATATATTAGATGAAGTCTGAGAATATTTTGTAGTGAGATTATTTTGGTCCTCAAATGCTATATGCATCATTTGTATGCCAAAAATAAAATAAATATTTATTTTTGTTTTCTTACATTTACTAATAATATTTCACAGATATATAAGAAAAAGAAAAATACTGTATTACCAGAGTCGGAGTAAGCTTTCACAGTGTCTTTAAGTTAAACTTTAGTAAAAAGTAATAAAATAAAACCTATATATTTTACTTAAAAGAAACTCGTTTATTAAATTTTTTTAATTTTATTGTAGAAAGTATGTTCATTTTTTTTTTTTTTTCTTTTTTTAAATTGGCTCCAAGAATTTTTTGATTTTCTTGTTTTTATTCTCAGTTTATTCGTAAAAAAAAAAAACATTTTGAATATCTTTCACTTATTAGTAACTTTCAAAATATCTACCCACCAAAGTTTAATTGACAAAGCGTGAAGCTTTCATGTCACTATCTCTTAGGTATCACCTCCCTTTAACAAAAAGTCTCAGATGGAATAAAGTTAAGAGCCCAGATGCTTCAGGCAACATCGTTTACAGTTAAAAAGATTCGTCAAAGGAAATGTATTCTAGACTATACTATTTCATGAACAATGAGGGTATCTATTCAATCTGGGAAATGATAGAGAGTTGGTGATATAAAGTGGATGAGAATTAGCAGGAAAAACATTCGTAAGGTCTCGTTAGAAAAGCTTTGTAACGCTTTCAGAAAAGTAGTGTCCGTTGTAATGAAAGAATAATGCACTTGATAGAAAGAACATGGGAAAATAGAGACAGTTAGAAGCCACAAGGGCCTATCGAGACTGTCCCAGTCCAAACAAATAACAATACTAGTACATGCACAAAAGACTAGGTCTATCCCTTCCCTAGTTATCAGTTCATTCATGCAAAGATAAAAGCAAAACCAAGCCCACTACACATGCAACATTCAATGAACCATCACCCACAAAAAAAAGACATACGATTCAATAATACGCAGGAAAATGATAACACAAAAGACGGCCTCCATCTTTTCAAGAAAAGGTTGCATGGATTAGTAAACCTGGCCACCTAGTTTAACATGATTTAGCACTAAAAGTTTTAGAAAATTATTGAAAAGATGAGCAAAACAAATAGTCGACAATGATCGAGACTGTTTTGAGGAAAGGTATATTTTGTAAAGCCATCTTTTGGAATTTATAGAGCAGATTAAAAAGTGTGTGACGCAGTCGGTTGATATTGACTATTTGGAGTTCAGCAGTTTTTGATAATGTATCCCATAAAAGGCTAAAGTACAAGTTTTGGTGCGGTATACATGTGGTTGAAGGATAGGAGACTGTTTAGTATGAATTGTAAATATCAAAGGTGGTGACGAGAAGTTTCTCGGGTTTATTTTGCTGGGTTCGCTACAATTTGTGATCTATATTAATAATTTGTAGAAGAGAATAAAAAGTTTGTTTCTTGGTGATACTAAGCTGGCTTAATTATGCTGTTAACTTGAACGTTAAACCGTATTTAAATTTAACGTTACTTAAATAAACTTATTAGTTGAGCTGAAAAGTGGCAAACGAATTTTGACCATAAAAAACAAAGTTTTTCACTCGTTATTCTAATTAGAATTTTAATTACGAAATGTCTGGGGAGTGGCTTAATTGAATCTGTTGTTAAAGAAAATTTGGGTATTGTTAGAAGTCAATTGGGAAGTGTCAATGTTGTATTAAAAACCATTAATAGAGCGAACAATATTGGAATAAAAACTGTAATGACAATTATAATAGTAAGGAGGTGACCAAGCTCTATATAATGGCTATGTTAAACTACTGAGTGATGTGCACAGGTTTAGGGACCGTTTCTATGGAAAGACATTAGTAACTTGAAGGCAGGGCAACAAAGATTATTTTTGGATTTAAAAAAAGGTTACAAGGATAAGCTAAAAGAACCGATGATGTTTTCTGTAGGGAGATTTCTTACAGGGGATATGATTCAGTTTTACAAAATTTGACATTTGACAATGTAAATGTAAGTTCTTTCATTATATCACAATAGGCTAAAAAGATAATAATAAGATAAAAAGGAAAGCATGAAATCTAAAAGTGTGAATTTTTTTTTTTTTTCAGCAAATAGTTAATATCTGAATTGACTTACCACTACTAATAGCCCACTTTCGACCTTTAAAAAGTTCAATTAGTGCATGGATTACCAAGATATGGCATCATTGACTCTGCTTTTAAAGACCATGTCTGGGTGTAGTGCATTTATTTTATGACCATTAATATCAGATCAAATACCTGGGTTCATTTTCAAGCCTAAGCACTTTATAATGGGTGTTTTTGACAATGCTTTCTGGTATGGCCGTATTAGTGACTTTGTTTTACATGTTCTCTTAATCAACATAATTGTTTAGAATTTGTGGAGATTGATTAATTATTTGTATGAAGAAAATGTAAATTACGAAATGTTCCATTTAAATAAAATGTTAACATTATTTCTATTTGACTTTGGCAGTTTTGATAGACCCATTTGTTTCCAAGTGTCTTTTATTTTCTTATATAAACTCCACCTACTTGAAGCATAATCGAGTATTGCGACCCCAAGATAAAAATTACTACACTACAAAATGTATTTTACGTCCTTTTCAAGATAAAGGTTCATTTTAAATAAATAAATTAAATTAATAAACCTAAGAAAACGGTAAAACCCACCCATATAAAACAGTATCAACAATTACACTACTAAAGACTAAATTTGTATCAATTACCGTAAGAAATTCTGTAAGAGGTCACTCCTTGCCAAATGTGAAGAACTTCTCAAGCAACCTAAACAATCTTGACCAACTTGAATTTTATATCGTACAAGATACAGAAAATATTAACCTATGAATATAATAAGGAAAATAAAACTTACTTTACTAGAAACTTTAATTTACTTTTATATAAACCATCAATTATAAAATTTACAAATT
>SEYY01015825.1:110000-118916 GCA_009176605.1 Armadillidium nasatum | reverse complement strand
CTAACGCTTACTAACGGATTAATCAAGGATTAAAATAAAATAAAATATTTAAGAAAACAAACCAAATGGTAAGAAGTAAATAGCAAGCAACATATCAATGTTCTGGAAACAAAATTATCGCGAAATGACGTTTCAAAATATTACGTAATATTATTTAAAAATTGCACCATTTAATTAAGCCAAAGGGATCAAAAAAATCTGGTATCGGTATCGGTATGGTATCGGTCATTTTTAGCCGATACCGATACCGATACCTGAGAGCTCGATACCGATGCCGATGCCGATACCGGTATCGAAAAATATGCCGATACTTGCCGATACCTATACCGATACTTCACTCCATCCCTAATATATATATATATATATATATATATATATATATATATATATATATATATATATATATATATATATATATATATATATATATATATATATATATATATATATATATATATATATATATATATATATATATATATATATATATATATATATATATGCCAGACTCTACATTAGCGGCCATGCATAACTCAAAAACTACTAATCTTACATTAAAAATGATTATATTTTTGAAATCCTTGTCGAATTTTAGGTAAGAAAAATTGGAAAGTAAAAAGTAAATTTTTATAATAAATTTTATTACATAAGTAAAGTTTACTTTTTTAAAAGCCTCGCTAGAATCATACGTCTGGCAATGTCATTTTTTAATTTTTTTTTTTAGAAATTGGAAAATATGGGAAATACCCCATATCGTCGACAGGAAAGTAGTCGACAATCATCATCACTCACGGGTCGGGGGGTACGGGGTGTATATGCAGAGCCCCCGTAGACATATGTTCTGTTTTTGAAATATTTAAGTGGTTCATTAAACGACAACCTCACCGACTCGTGCCTAAAAGCGAACTGACACAAATTTCTTACAGTCGAAACATTTCAATTTCCAAGTTGTCGTACATTTTTTAAACATATATATATATATATATATTTTTTTTTTAACAATTTTTTATAGTTTTCTTACTGGAAATGACCCAAGGATTTCAAAAATATAATCCTTTTTAATGTACGGTTAGTAGTTTCCTGAGTTATGCATGGCCGCTAATGTAAAGTCTGACCATATAATATATATATATATATATATATATATATATATATATATATATATATATATATATATATATATATATATATATATATATATATATATATATATATATATATATATATATATATATATATATATATGGTCAGACTGTACATTAGCATCCATCCATAACTCAAAAACTACTAACCTTACATTAAAAAGGATTATAGTTTTGAAATCCTTGGGTAATTTGCAGTAAGAAAACTATAAAAAAATATTTAAAAAAGTATATATAAAAAAAATATATATATATATATATATATATATATATATATATATATATATATATATATATATATATATGAAAATGCACGACAACTTGGAAAATTAAAATGTTGCAACTGAAAAATTTGATGGCAGTGCGTGCTTTGAAATGATTCGGTGAGGTTGTCGTTAAATGTACCACTTAAATATTTAAAAAGAGAACATTTGTCTAAGGGGGGCTCTGCACCCCGTACCCCCGACCCGTGAGTGATGATGATATTGTAGACTACTTTTCCTGTAGACGATTTAGGGTATTTCCTATGTTTTCCAATTTCTAAAAAAAATTTAAAAAATGACATTGCCAGACGAAAGATTCTTGCGCGCGTAACAAAAGTAAAATTTACTTATGTAAAAAAAATTATAAGAATTTATTTTTTATTTCCCAATTTTTCTTACCTAAAATTCGACAAGGATTTCAAAAATATAATCCTTTTTAACGTAGGATTAGTAGTTTTTGAGTTATGGATGGATGCTAATATACACAGTCTGGCCTATATATATATATATATATATATATATATATATATATATATATATATATATATATATATATATATATATATATATATATATATATATATATATATATATATATATATATATATATATATATATATATATATATATATATATATATATATTTTTTTTTTTTTTTTTTTTTTTTTTTTATCATCTCCGGTGGGCAAAGGCCAGAGGCCTACCAAAGTTCCACCAGAGTTAGTGGATAAGACGGAAGCCTGGTCATATTAAAGACCGACGTGACCCGATACACGACGTTTGAAAGTGTGTAAGTCATAGGAAGTTGGAAAAATAGAAGAAGGGAGTGTGTTCCAGATTTTACCAGTAGAGTACATGTAAGACAGAGCATAGCGGTTAAGTCTGGGGTCAGAGAATTGGACAGAGAAAGGATGAGACTGTGTAGAAAGTCGAGTCGCACGAGCCCTTCTCAGTGGAGGAGGTATGCGACGAGAGAGTTCATAAGAACAGTGTCCATTGTAATAGCGATAGTATAGAGAGAGTGACTCAACAATTCGACGGGCAGAAAGAGATTGGAGAGAATCAGTGAGAGCAGGAGAGTTGATAAGACGAAAAGCCCTAGACTCCACCTTTTCAAGGAGAGCTCGTATGAGTGGAACCACCCCATATGTGTAAGGCGTACTCCACAGGGGAATGAACAACACCCCTGTACAGAGCAAGCAACTGGGGTGGAGTGAAGAAATACTGAAGGCTCCTCAGAACACCTAACCTCTTAGAAGCTTGTTTAGAAAGAGAGGTATTGTGATCTTTCCAAGAAAGATCACGAGAAAAGGAAACACCAAGAATATTAAGAACAGATGAAGGTCTGAGTTGAGTGTTTTCGAAGAAGATATCATAGATGTGGGGAAGATTGTGTCGAGTGGAGAGATGGAGGAATTGAGTTTTAGTGGCATTGAAAACAACCATGTTCTCTCTGCCCCAATTAGAAATACGAGATAGATCAGAGGTCAGCAGCTCCAAGGCAACCCTCCTTGCATCTAGTAACTGTTGTTGAGAGGGGCTCCTTTCAAACTGAAAAGAGTAATGAAGGGTGGAGTCATCGGCATAGGAGTGGATAGGAGATGAAGTAATAGAAAGGTCATTAATGAAAAGCAGAAAAAGTGTTGGGGATAGGACAGATCCTTGAGGAACACCACTATTAATATATTTAAAGAAAGAGCGGTGGCCGTCTACAACTGCTGCTATAGAACGACCGGAAAGGAAATCAGAGAGAAGGATAGATTCCGAAAGAGGGAAGTTTGGTAACCTGTTTTCCTTTGTGCCAGACTCTATCGAAAGCTTTCGATATGTCTAGCGCAACAGCAAAAGATTCACCGAAATGCCGAAGAGAGGAGGACCAAGAGTCAGAGAGAAGGGAAAGGAGATCACCAGTAGAGCGTTTCTTACGAAAGCCATACTGGCGATCAGAGATAAGATTAGAAGAATTGAGATGTTTCCAAATCTTCCTGTTAAGGATAGATTCAAAAACTTTAGAAAGAACGGAGGTTAAAGAAATGGGATGATAGTTAGAGGGTTGAGAGGGGTCCCCCTTCTTCGGCACAGCCTGAATGAGCGCACGTTTCCAGCAAGAAGGGAAAGTTGAAGTAGAAAGACATAGACGAAAAAGTTTACCAAGGCAGGGTGAAAGCTCGGAAGCACAAGTTTTGAGAACCACGGGAGGGATACCGTCAGGACCGTACGCCTTTCATAGTGTTAAGCTCAGAGAGAGCAGAAATGACGTCTTTTATAGAAGAAATTATAATTCTAGGCATAAATGAGTTGGAGGGGGTTGAAGGAAAAGGAACAGCTCCGGAATCGTCTAAGGTTGAATTAGAAGAATATATATATATATATATATATATATATATATATATATATATATATATATATATATATATATATATATATATATATATATATATATATATATATATATATATATATATATATATAATTCCTTTCTTCCTCTTATTCGCTCTGATGGTTCTGTTGCTAATACTCCAACTGAAAAGGCTAATCTCTTCGGTAACCTGTTTTCCTTTAAATCAACCCTGAACGACTTCGGCAATCCTCTTCCTACTTCTCCTCTCAGATGTCCCATGCCTTTACCTGTGATTGCATTTCATCAGGTACATGGATTTCTGAAATCTTAGAACGTTATTAAAGCAAGCCGACAGGATGGCATTCCTCCACGAGTTTTAAGAGAATGTGCTTCTGAGCTGGTTCCTTCCCTCGTTCAATTTTTCTCTTTATGCCTCAATACTAGTACTTTCACTAAGTGTTGGAAGCGTGCATTAGTCCAACATTTTCCGAAGAAACTTATTCTAACTATCGCTCTCACTTATATTCTGACTAAGGTTTTTGAAACCCTTCTCGATTCTCATTTTTAGATCATCTGGATTCCTATTTCCTTCTTTCTGATGATCATCAGTACGGCTTTCGACGTTTACTGGGGATATACTTTTCTATCTCACAGATTTATGGTCTTCTGCCCTTAGGGACCATGGGAAGACTTGTGTTGTGGGGCTTGGTATATCTAATGCATCCATTATACTGCCTTTTAAGCTCCCCTCCTTAGGGTTTCCTTCTTCTCTTTGCTTACTTATATCTAGCTTCCTTTTCTAATTATCCCATTTCGACTGCTGCTGATGAGGCGACTTCTTCTACATTTCCTGTCAATAGTCGTGTTCCTCAGGGTTTTGTCTTGTCTTCTACTCTATTCCCCTAACTAGATACCGAAATTGTGAAGATATGCTGTCATCATGGTTGCAATAATTCGTCGTTTTTTGGCAGAAAATGTCACCTCACCACAAACAAAGCAAAAATTGTCAGAGGAGTTTTTACAATTAAGTTGCAACCTGGATTCAAACCTGAAATCACAAAAAAAAAAATTTGTATATATATATATATATATATATATATATATATATATATATATATATATATATATATATATATATATATATATATATATATATATATATATATATATATATATATATATATATATATATATATATATATATATATATATAATATGAAAATACACCAAAAGATTTTCTATATTTATTTTTGCATTTGCAAATATTCAATTTTTTTGTTTCTAATTTATCTTCGCGTCTTGGCCTTACCTTCCTTGTATTGAAAAGCGAAGTTGTTGCGACTCAAATTCTGGCAGAATGAGCTCGAGTCTTTTGGCTTGTAGCTTGGTTATTGTTCTTTCCCTCTGCTTTTGGTTTTCGGATTTCTTTTTACTTCTGCTTATGAGATCTTCAATTTCAGTCATGAATCTAATGTCTCTCTAGTGGTTAGTGGTTACAATGCGTCTTTTATTCGTTTGGTGAAAGACTTATGCAAGAACTTGCAGGCACATTTTTTTGCATAAATATTTACAAATACTTTTAACTCCTCGAATTTAATTTTAATACATTCAAGTAACACTTTTCTTGTTACTTTTTGACATAAATATTTACATGAGTATTTCAATGAACTATATATATATATATATATATATATATATATATATATATATATATATATATATATATATATATATATATATATATATATATATATATATATATATATATATATATATATATATATATATATATATATATATATATATATATATATATATATATATATATATATATATATATATATATATATATATATATATATATATATATATATATATATATATATATATATATATATATATATATATATATATATATATATATATATATATATATATATATATATATATATATATATATATATATATATATATATATATATATATATATGGTCAGAGTGTACTTTAGCATGTATACATATTTCAAAGAATACTAAACGTACGTTAAAAAGGATAACATTTTTGGAATCCTTGAAGAATTTTGGTAAAGAAAATTATAAAATAAGTGAAAATAAGTTTTAAAAAAAAATTGTTTGTGTACGATAATTTAGGAAAATTCTTACCTTATTATTATTTCATTATTATTATTATTATTATTATTATTATTATTATTATTATTATTATTATTATTTATTTATTTATTTTTTTTTAGCGAACCTTATTCGACTTATCATAACCTGAACGACCGAAGTTTGCCGTTGAATACAGACCTAACTGATTGCTGGAATGTTGCCGTAGGATACAAGCCTACTGCCATAAAACACCATATATATATATATATATATATATATATATATATATATATATATATATATATATATATATATATATATATATATATATATATATATATATATATATATATATATATATATATATATTACAATTTTTTTACTCAATCGCGAAATTTATGTAACTCCAAAATTCTCGAAATTAATCTCAGAAAAAGAGACGCTGCCAAAGAAAAAGACACTGCCAGACGTACGATGTCGTGAAACGTATTAAAAAAATATAAATTACGTAGTTATTAAAATTATTATGTTTTTTTTTTTTAATTCCCAATTTTTATTTGTTAAAATTCTTCAAGGATTTCAAAAATATAATCCTTTTTAACGTACGTTTAGTATTTTTTGAAATATGCATTCAAGCTAAAGTACACTCTGGCATAATATATATATATATATATATATATATATATATATATATATATATATATATATATATATATATATATATATATATATATATATATATATATATATATATATATATATATATATATATAAAACTTACATGGGCTAAATCTCAGAACCAAGAGCCAACTCAAAGTTTTTAATGTCAATTTCGCTTTTTCCATGATGAAATGAATAAGAAATAGCTATTTTCAAGTCAGAAAGATTTTCACTGTTTTCACTGTTCACTATACAAGGGCCTCAACCACTCTTGTATGGAGTACTGCTCTCATGAGGTTTCACCCGTCTTTTGGATAGGAATGAGTCAAAGGCTAAAAGACTTATATATTGTTCCGCTCTTTCTAATTCACTTAACCTTTTATCTTTGCAACGTGACTTTGGTGCCTCGTCTCTTTTCTATAGGTACTACAACGGCAAATGTACGAGGGAACTGTCCACTCGTATATCTTCTCCTTTACGACGACATCGTAGCACAAAGGGAGCATTGTTGCACATAAATTTTTTGTGGACATGGAGTGAAAGAGAGAGAGAGAGAGAGAGAGAGAGAGAGAGAGAGAGAGAGAGAGAGAGAGAGAGAGAGAGAGAGAGAGAGAGAGAGAGAGAGAGACTTACTTTTCATCTCTTTCCTAATAAATATAATAAAATAATGATTATGAATAATAACAATAAAAATGATAGAATTTTACCTTTCTTTTCAAACCAAAATAGACCACAAAATAATACTGAACTTATCAATATGCAGAGGAGAGAGAGAGAGGGAGAAAAGAAGCAAAAACAGACATGCATATGATTTATCTATTTTCCAGTAAATATGCAAATAAGAGTAATAATTATAAATAAAAATAATAATAATTAACTTGAAATTAATAATTGTTTTTCTCTTCCACCAAAATTAATTCATTTGAAATTCCCTATTCAATATAAATTTAATATTAAAATAGATACGAAAATAATAATATTAATAACAATTATTATTATTATTATTATTATTATTATTATTATTATTATTATTATTATTATTATTATTATTATTATTATTATTATTATTATTGATTTGTTTAAAAGAAATAATTGCTTTTAAGCATTGTTTTACTATTACTACTACGATAATATTGGTGACAAATGAAAATAATTAATGATAATAAATAATAAAAAGAATAATAATAATAATAATAAAAGGTCTGTTTAATGGAAGTCGCTGCTATTAATAAAGCCTTGTATTACTATTAGCTATCACTACTATAATAATAGTTAAAAAGAAATAATTATAATAATAAAAATGATGATAATAGTTTTAAATTTTAAATATTAATTTCTAAAATCACAATTAAAACGTGTAATCTGTTTATAAAGTGTTATTGTTAAAAACTTTTCTCTTAATAAATAAATATATGTTTAACAATAATAAAATTGTAGGAGGCAGCTCAAAATAAATAATAAAGTTGTATTTTTTGACGTTAGAGAAATAAAAATAAAAATATTTTTTCATTTAAACGTGAAACAGAAAACTTTGCCTCCACAGTCCGAAAAAAGAGTGAGTAAAAGTTTTGTTTTTGTTTTGGAGAACGAACGAGATATGTTATTGTCCAATGAGGTATAAGGTGACATCTAGAAATCACGAGATGGGCGGTTACGTCGAAAAGCCTGATGTGATATAAGGGTTTTATCTAACTTTTCCTTATAAGGAAATATGCGCGAAGATTACTTTAAATATGTCTATTTTAGGGAAAATCTGTTTTTAGATAAAGTGGTTGTATTTAAAACAAACATTAGATATGATTTAGTTAAATTAAGATAGGAAAGAAGATTATATTAAATGGAATGATCTCGAATGTTTGGAGATAAATGAAATATGATTATTTTATTTGTGTCTAATATAAAATGTATTTTATTTTAAATAATTATTAAATAAGAATTTAATATATATATATTAGTGATGGCATCCGCATCCGCATCCGCATGCGCGGATGCGGAACATCCGCACAAAAATCAACATCCGCGCACATCCGCATCCGCATTTTCGAAAATTCAACATCCGCATCCGCACTTTCGGAAATTCAACATCCGCATCCGCATCCGCATCCGCACTTTCAAAAATTCAACATCCGCATCCGCATCCACACGTCTCCAAAATTCGACATCCGCATCCGCATCCGCATCCGCAAATTAGAAAATATGACATCCGATCCATCTATAGATATATATATATATATATATATATATATATATATATATAATATATATATATATATATATATATATATATATATATATATATATATATATATATATATATATATATATATATATATATATATATATATATATATATATATATATATATATATATATATATATATATATATATAAATAATATA
>SEYY01015825.1:70000-107500 GCA_009176605.1 Armadillidium nasatum | reverse complement strand
GTATCTATAAATCTAAACTTATTTAAAAAAAGTTTATTGTAGCTAACTTGTTCCATAGAATTATGCATAACTGTAGAGGTGAATTAAAAAAGGATCCAGAGAAAATATAAAGCTTTAGAGTTGAAAAGTGTCAACAATGTACTACAAAATATTTATTTATTTATTTATTTTTTTTTCAAAGATGAAATTTTTTAAAGTAATTGATTCAATCGATCGGACTAGCTTTTAGTATTCTAATCCTAAATTCTAACTTTCTCTATTTTTCTTATATTCTAATTGTAGAAATTAATTTGTTTTATTTCTCTTCAAAATTTAAGTGTTGAGAGTTCCGACGCTAAAAATAAATATCTTTTTAAATATTTATTCTAATATTATAATAATAAATATTAAATAACAACGGAGAACCATAAAATATTGATAGAACTAGTTCACTGTATTTAAATTTCAAAGGAAACAAATAAACGACATTGTATTTTTATTTTTAAAATTATTTTATGGTCCTGTGTTGTTATTTAATATTCATTATTATATAATTAAAATAAAAATTAAAAAAAGATATTTACTTTTAGCCTCTGAACTCTCCACGCCTAAATTTTAAAGAAAAATAAAACAAAATAATTTCTTTATATTAGAATATAAAAAAAAAAAAATAGAGAGAGTTAGAACTTGAAAATAGAATATTGTTAGTGAATTGGTTCGATTAAATCAATTAAAAAATTTTTTTTTATCTTGGAAAAACCATCATTTTGTTTTGCTGACACATTTTAATTCTAAAGCTTTTCATTCTGTCTGGTATATTATTTTATTCACCTCTACAGTAATTTACAATTCTATGGAACTAGCTAACAGCAGTAAATTATTTTGAATTAATTTCTATTTATAGATGTTAGATAGCTTATATTTATTAATTTTATAACTAAATTTGTGATTATGTAGAGTTGTTCCGTCACGGTTTTACTCGAACAGCTTGCAAAGAAAATAAATAAATAAATAAATAAATAAAAAATAAAAATAGAAATAAAATAAAAAAATAAAATCATTAAATTAAGAAAGCTAATATTATTAAAATTTATAAATTTTATACAACTCACCCAGACTCACATGCCCCCTACAATAAATATCTAAAACTAGAATTCATAGTAAAACAGTGTTGCCAGTTACAATAATTTAGATAAAAAATTTCGTTGGACGCTAATTAATTTTTGCCCCCAGCACAATAAAATTTTTAAATTTATATTAATTTTAATATATTTTCATTTTTTGCAAATTCCTCTTCTGATATTGTGAGCTTAAAAATGTGAAGGCAGTGACTTTATTTTAAAAAAAAAAAAATGAACATTTAAAAATTTTTAAAAAAAAATCACTTAAAAAAAAATCAACTGATAAATATAATCTGATTTTAATTATGCCAATCCTGCTGGTTTTGGTCTTGAATTCTAACTTTAGGAGGGTAACTAACATAAAATTTATAAATTTCATTAGTGTTAATTTTATTTAAAGTAATTATTATTATTATTATTATTATTATTATTATTATTATTATTATTATTATTATTATTATTATTATTTTTTTTTTTTTTTTTTTTTTTTTTTTTTTTTTTTTTTTTTTTTTTTTTTTTTTTTTTTTTTTTTATTTTAAATATTACTTTCTGTTCTAAGTTTATTTTCTTTATTATTATTATTATTATTATTATTATTATTATTATTATTATTATTAATTATTAAAAAAAAAAAAAAAAAAATAAAAAAAAATTTAAATTTTTTTTTAAAAAAAAAGGCGAAAAATAAGCTACATATAATCTATAAGTATAAATTTATTCAATGAAGCTTATTGTTGTTAACTTGTATTACGTAGTACTGTAAAAGTGAATCAAAAAGAAACCTGATAGTATGAAAAGCTGTAGAGTTGAAATGTGTCAGCAACCTACTGCAAAATATCCCCCCTCCCTCCCCCTCCCTCCAAGTTCAAATTTTTTTAATAACTGATGAAGTCGAATCAATTCACTCACATTTTTAATGTCTATTTCCATCTGTCTCTATTTTCTTTCTGTTCTAATTATAGAAAATAATTTGTTTTATTTTTCTTTAAAAAATTTGTTTTATTGTTTTTAAAATTTGTTTTATTTTTCTTTTAAATAAAGTTTAAAAAAAAATTAAGCATTATTTCAAAACAGCATCTCACAGGAGTCAAGCAGATTGCTGCTATATTTCTCAGATATATGGCATTGGTAATACTGTAGAGATGGATTCAGCCTATACTGAGAGAATAAGGGAAGGATCCAATGTAGGAAAAAATTTTATTTTCATCCGTTTCTCCTAAAAATTTTAGCATAATAGCATTTTCCCGACGAAAAAACTCCATTACTAATATTTTTACGAGGGATTAACCGTTTAAAAGATATTTTTTTTTTTTTTTTTTTTTTGAAATTTAAGGTAGGTTTAAATCTACGGTGTTGCCAAGTTAAAAAATTTTTCTTCTGAAATTTCTTTGTATATTCCAAAACCTAGGCTACAAAAGCTTCTAACAGAGTTTTGTTCTCTGCTTTACGAAAAAAAAGTTTTATGATCTTACTTGACCAGGTGTCGAAATTTTTTTTCCAATTTTGAAAAATTCACACCTCTGAACAAAAAAAGTTTTTAAAAAAACTGTACATTAAAAGTCTTTTATTTTTAGAGAGTGTATAGAGGAGGGACAGAGCTATAAATTTCTTTAAATATTTTATTTAATGCTATTTGTTCTTTTCGAGATGTAGCCTATTGAAAATGACCAATTTTCGAAGAAATTTCAAAATTTCCAAAAATTTAAGAGGCTGTACCTCGAACCAAACAAATAGGTTTTAAAAATACCTTAAATAAAAGTTTTAGCCCTATCCCTCCTCTAAAAACCTGCCAAAAATAAAAAACTTTTAATGTATAGTTTTTTTGTTTTTGTTTTTATCCGGAAGGGTATGTTTTCTACAATTTAAAAAAAAAAAAAAAAAAAAAAAAAAAGTGAACTCCTATAATCAATCGCTATCAACATCAATCAAAAATGTCCAACATTAAAGTTGTAGAAATTGGGGTTTAGAATGCACAGGGAAGTTTTTAGGTCATTTTGACCACTGGTTTATGACTTCTATTCATTCTCTTTTTGAAGTTTGACCCCTAATAACTTTTAAACCTTTATAGACTCAGAAAAAAGTCAGAAATCGAAAGTTCTTAGATTTAAAAATTGCATATACATTGTAAATTTCGGTTCAATCGGTCATATAATATAAAACGTTTTCTGAGAATAAGAGCTGAAATATAGTCCTTGTTAAGGGAAATTAAACAAAAGGACAGTGCTATTATTAACATTTCTATGATTATGATATGGATTCTATCTTTCCTGATATTCATTTTGATGAGTTGTCTCATCAGGTTTGGTATCAGTGTAGACTGTGTAGTATCAAACTAAATTATGCAAACTCAATAGTTCAAATTCTACTTCAAATACTATAACTTAGAATCAACCTAAAGTCAAATCTTCATGTAATAATAATAATTATCATTTGGAATCTGAATGCAATGTAACTCAAAGACCTTAAAAGCAAATAATAATTATTCCATATGCACTTTATAGAACTTCAAAATTAATACTAATTCTGTTAGTACGAATGAAAATACTGCTGGTGTTGATTCATTTATTACAATTGTTAAATATTCGAAGCCAGACAAATTTTGCTCCTCTCTTGGTCTGTTGGGATTTCTATGGCGCTGAAACCCCTGAAAACGCTTAATGCAGATATGTTTACTGCTCTGCCAAGAATAAACTTAATTCTATTACATTAACATACAAATAATAAAAAAAAATTAATAAACTCACCATTTAAAATGTTCTGCAAATTGTTAAAAAAAAGGGGATTGGAGATTTACTTTGTTTCCAAGAATTAATAACTTTCAGAACATTTTAAATGGTGAGTTTATTAATTTCTTTTTATTATTTGTAGGTTAATGTAATAGAATGAAGTTTATTCTTGGCAGAGCAGAAAACATATCTGCATTAAGCGTTTTCAGGAGTTTCAGTGCCATAGAAATCCCAACAGGTCATGTGATGTTAAATTTTAATATGTTTGAGAATTATGATACTACAGTCAAAGAGTGTAATGATGTCAAATTTTGTAAGGTGAAACGTGTCTTGAAAAATCTTCTTCTTTAGATTATTTGCAGACAATTTTTCTCTTCTAGAATTTATTTTAAGATACAAAAATTAACTAAAAATCATTTTAAATCTGTAAATGTTTTGTAGCCTTACAAAAATCAGGAAAAAAGTATGAACTTTCAATTACTTTTTTATATTAATCTTTCAAAAAATAAATAAATAAATAAATAAAAAAATCAACATCTTCTAAAATTCTAAAGACAATTCATTTTTACGATGGCTTTAATTTCGCAACTTTAAAAGCTCATTCCACACTGAGGGGTGCGCTTTGTCCATGTGATGCATATGTTAACATTTTTTTCTTTTTTGCAATTAGGCCTAACTTAGGTAGACGGTAATATATTGTGGTCTTTTCGAAGAATTTAAATAATATAGTATTTTCACTTTTCAGGGTTTTTAATAATTTTATATATTATAATGGCTCCAGCTCTTCCAGAAATAATTAATAAGTTACTTTTACCAGATAATGATTCAATTCAGGAGGTAAGTAATGTGTTGAAAATGCATAGTATTAATTTAGGGTATATTAGATTTCAACATTGAGGTTTTGATTGTGAATAGGAAAGTGACGTATGTATACATTTTGGATAGTTATATACTGGAATCATTGATATTTTTACAAAATTTAACATGGAACTCCAAACTTATTAACAAATGGTGCATAAACATGGGAATAAAAACTGTTGAAAATGCATTTAATAAGCTGGTAATAGTTTAGTTCATCACAATGACTTTGTATTTTTCACTATATTGAATATGTAAAGACGAAATCTGCTGAAATGCATTGTAAATACCATATTTAAGCACAAAAAAATAATAATTATAAAAAAAAAAAAAAAAATTTAAAAATATTTGTTAATTGTATCATTCACAGAAGTGGATTTTTCATACAAGACTATGTTGTTGAAACTAACAACATACATATTGCAAATTTGACAAACTATGCATAGGGATTTGAAATTAATATCATCCAATGAGTTTCTAGTATTATAAGATTGTGCTAATATATATTATATATATAATATATATATATATATATTATATAATATAATATATATATATATAATATATATATATTATTTTTTTTTTTTTTTTTTTTTTTTTTTTTTTTTTTTTTTTTTTTTTTTTTTATTATTATTATTATTATTATTTTATTATTATTATTTTTTCTAGCGTACTTAGTTTTTATATATATAATATATATATATATATATATATATATATATATATATATATATATATATATGTATATAAATGGTAAAGGTATAGATTGTTTCTGACTTTCGATTGTCCGAAAATATCGAAAATCAAAAATATCGGAGAGGCCTAACGTAAATAAACAAGAACTTTGCCGAGAATTAGAGGTCTACGGCCCTATTACACTAGACATACACACAATTATTATTACTTACTTTTCTAGCAGAACCTAATTCGACTTATCATAACCTGAACTACCGAAATTGCCGTAAAAAGAGGCCTAACCTACACAAGAATTTGCTGTAAAAGAGACCTAACGTACACAAGAACGTTTGCACGACATAGTAGCCTAGGGCTAATTATAGGTATAAAAGTATCGATTAAAATAAAATATCGAAAGTCAGAAACAATCTACACCTAAGCCATATATATATATTATATATATATATATATATATATATATATATATATATATATATATATATATATATATATATATATATATATATATATATATATGGTAAAGGTGGATATTGTTTCTGAGTTTCGATATTTTATTTTAATCGATACTTTTATACCTATACAGCACCAGGCTACTATGTCATACACACAATTATTATTACTTACTTTTCTAGCAGAACCTAATTCGACTTATCATAACCTGAACTACCGAAGTTGCCGTAAAAGAGGCCTAACCTACACAAGAAGTTGCCGTAAAAGAGGCCTAACCTACACAAGAACGTTTGCACGACATAATAGCCTAGGGCTAATTGTATGTTTAAAAGTACCGATTAAAATAAAATATTGACATAAAAAAATATTGATATAAAAAATATCGAAACTCAGAATAAACAATCTCCACCTAAGCCTATATATATATATATATATATATATATATATATATATATATATATATATATATATATATATATATATATATATATATATATATATTTTTTTTTTTTTTTTCAGAGAAATAAAAAATTTGAATAAAAAAAAAAAAAAAAAAAAAAAAATTTATAATTTTGATATATCCCTTTTTGCTTATACTTGTCACATTCTTTTTGGGTAACTACTAATTTAAAATGTTGCAAAAACAAAGGAAGACTCCAATCTGTGGAATAAATTTCACCTATATCCTTAACATTCATCTTAATATGGAAAAGTTTAACTTGTTACAATAAATTATTACTAAAAATATCACTGAAAATCAAAATTTCAAAATATCACTATATTGAATAGTCAGACATCTTAATTAATATGTTACTAATGTATTAAATTAGGGATTAAAATGAAAAAATAAACTTTAAGAAAACATACCAAATGAAATGAAGGAAATGGTGTGAAAATAAATGGAAAAGCAGTTTTGTGCATTTTAATAAAATCACTTTTAGTGGCAAGCAACATATCAATGTTCTGAAAACAAAATTATCAGGAAGCGGCGTGGCAAAATATTATGTAATATTAATAAAAAATTACATAATTTAGTTAAGTAATTAAATAAATGAACAGTTCAGTATAAGAAGTTTATCTATGCTATACAAAGAGTTGACTATCCTAATTTGACCAAAATCGGATCTGTAGTTACAAAGATATAGAATATAAACCAAAAAATGTAATTAACGTTTAATTAGTAATTAATTGAAGATTTGGTAAATCAAAAACACAATCTTTTGTGGTATTTCAAACTCTACAGCCAAAGAAATTGAACGTTCCAAAAAAAATGTAAGCCAATGAGATTAAGTTACTTTAAAAAATCTGGTATCAGTATCTGTCATTTTTTGGCCAAAACAGATATCTGTACCTGAAAGCTTGAAACCGATTCAGATACAGATACTGATACCAATACCTCACTCCATCCCTAATATATATATATATATATATATATATATATATATATATATATATATATATATATATATATATATAATATATATATATATATATATATATATATTTTTTTTTTTTTTTTTTTTTGGTATTTTATCCCTTAGAAATATTAATAAAATTTATTTGCAATTTCCATACTTACACTCATTTAGGAATGGCATAGTGTTCCTATGCATAGGTATGTTGTTAGTTTCAGCAATCTAGTCAAACAAAAAATCCACTACTGTGAATGACAATTACTGAATATTTATACTTTGAATACAGAAATGACTGTCTTTTGGCTGTCCATAATTAATACTTTGAATACAGAAACGACTGTCTTTTGGCTGTCCATAATTAATTAAGCTATTATTCAGTTTACATCTCTTACCTGGCATTTAGTATTTATTCAAAATATAAACTGGAATTGTAATTTAAATTAAAGAAAACCTATTAAAGTGTTGTAGAAAATCAAATTCAATAAATTTAAAAAGTTAGTTCTAAAAATCCTGTTATAAAATCATATAATTAGGCTGAATTAAATGAATGGCCCAATGCCTTATAGCAATATAGTCAGAGAATGATATCACCAAAAATATTGAGAGTGACAAAAATATGAGTACCATACAGCAACTATTTACAGATTTCGTACTTTCTCAATTTTATTTGTAAGCGAAAATATTGTTGCTAGATATTTGAAATACTTAAAAAATATATTTTAGCCTCTTTTTATTTTTATTTAATTAGTAACTATATTTACCAGCTAATAAATATTGAAATAGTGTATTGAGAAGTAACATTTTATGAACTTTGTTCAATACATGATAACAGTTTTGGTGATGTAGGAACTTAATATTTTTGGTAATTGTTTGGCAGAGTGACCTGTTAACCATTTTTGCACAGAACACAGAAAATGCAATAAAAATAAGAATAAAACTAAAACTATTACCTGGAGTGACCTATAACATCATTTATTTATTCAGCTAGCAAATATCTACACTTTTCACCAATAATATATATCTTTAACATCATGTGGTAGAAGCTACCGTTAGTCCTGAGGTGTAAATATGACAGAAGTTTGTATTATGATGGTAGTGATAACAGAAGTATAATTTTGAAGACTGAAACTATGCACAAAGAGAGGTAGAAAAAACATAAGAATCTGAAACAGCCAAATAAAATTCCAAGTCTAGGGCCTAGAGCAAAGAACCAACAAGAAGAAAAATAGTAAAAGTATAGAAGAGAAGTTCAAGAAAATCGATAACAGCAAGAAAAATAATGTCAATAATAAATGAAATAAGTAAAAGAAACCAGAAGCAGAAGAAAAGTCAAGATTAAGGTAAAATAAATAAATAGGTCTAAAAAATTAAAACTCCCAAGAAATTGCGAAAAATATATAAAATGAATGAAATAAATGAGTCAAGAATAAGTATATTTTGTCACAGAATTTGAAAAACTACATAAAAAGATGAAAAACCTGCAAGAAATATAATAAATACAAGAAATAAGAAATAGAAATCAAGAATAGTAAAAATGCAAATGGCAGCTGAAATTTTGAAAATATAAACAAATAGAGTAATCTAGAAAGGTTGTTAGAAGGATCAAGGGAAAACAGGGATTTTGTATGAAGTGAGGGAAAATGGTACAAAACATACTTTTGGTACTGGGAAAGGATCAGAAGTAGCACCTATGTATGGTTGCCAGGATTTCAGTATAGAGAATTTTGGAACAGGCAGGTCAGTCCAAATTGCGCTCTGAGATTGTAAAGTTCTTAATTAAGCTAGGTCCTTGTTTTGCTCTGATACTGAAAAGTTGTCATTAAGCTGAGTCCAAGTTTTACTCTGAATACTTCAAAGTTTTAAGTAGACTTACAGTTCAATTTTGCTTTGATACAAAGAAGTTATCAGTAAAGTTGTAAAGAAAAAAGAACAGTTAAGCATAACTTGTAATTATTGGATATTAGTAAGAGATTATCTTTGTGTGGAGATTGAAAAACAAATGTGGTAAATATGTTATAAATAAAAGTATTTATATATATGTGGTAAATGCTATAAATAAAAGTATTTACATATATGATCTGTGTGGTTAAATATTAGTGAGGATTTTGTCAAAATGTCATTTTAAAGAAAATTTTTAATATTTTTAGTAAATAGAAGGATTAAATGCTAAGTTGTGTAATTTAGTCTTGATTTAGAAACTCATTTGAGTAAATAGGAATATAATTAGATAATATTCTACCTATTTGAACTGTGATTTTAAATTCATTTGAGTAATTGAGATACAATTAGGTATTATCCTGCCTATTGTTACCGAGATTAAAACTTGTTTGAGTATTTGAAATCAAATTAGAAAATATCCTGTCTGTTGATACTGAGATTTAAAATTTTTGAGTAATTGAAATACAATTAGGTAATATCCTGCCTATTGTTACTGATCAAGAGTTGGATAATTTGCCACTTCAATAAGAGTTCCATCCAAAATTGTAATTGTCAAACCCCAAAAAGATAATATGAATTATTCTCAGAATCTGCACCTACTTGAGTACATTTCTATCTGTAAAGGGGGAAATTATTTTAATAGTCATCATTTATTAAATTTATAATAAACATTGAAATATAATGATTCTACAAAAAAAAAAAAAATCCAAAATTGAGGATATATAGTTTCTTTCATTAAAAAATTTTGATTAAAATTTACACTTGAGGGAGGTTAGTTTTACCCTGCTAGGTAAGGTTTTATCTGTTTGACTGTGTATATTTTACAGGGCTCAAGAGAGCTAGCTGAGGCTTTTAAGACACCCGAAATTGTTGGTGAGTTATGCCAAGTTATGAGCAGTAATCCATCACCTCAAGTTAGGCAGTATGCTTCTGTGATTCTCAGAAGAAGACTTGGAAAATTAAAATATTGGTCAAAACTAGATCCCAATACTAAAAATGCGTAAGTATTAATTTTATTGTAAATATTATTTCTTAATTTGCAATTTAAGAACTTTTATAATTTCCATAAAAAAAAAAAAAAAAACATTTCTGGCCCAGTTTTATAACAGTTTATATTTTGCATGCTATTAACCTTCATGTTGACTTTTCAAAACCATGAGTTTTTTTTTTTCCCATTATTATTCAAACTGGTTTCAACTGGGTGATCATTATGTTACCTTTGGTTAGGTAATTTTTTGGCAATTATAAAAGTTCTTTTTAATTTAGAACAATAACTTAACTCAGGTAATTCATATGACAAATTCTTAAGTATTTTGATATTTAGCAAGTTGCAAGGTTCAATTTTAATATTTTAATGAGTTTCTAAAAGTATATCTCAAAAGGCAAATGTTTATCAAAATTTCTAAAAATTTTAGGTATAATTTTTAAAAGAGAGGGAGAACAGTTTATTTAAAGTTTGAAATTTTGTAGGAAGTTACAGCTATAACTAGTTTAATCGAAAAAAAGTTTGAACTTTACATCTTGTAGACTTTTTTTCCCCCCCCCTACAGGATGCTGGAAAGTAATTTTTTGAAAAAATTGCAACTTTTTGACCTCAGTATCTATGGTAGAAAATATATGTCTTAAATTTAAACACATTGATCTATTACAAGTAACTTCATATAAAAAATTGAGTTGTGGACTCATGTTTAAAAAAGATACGCCCTGTACAGATTCACAAAAAATTCATTATTTCACAAATATTATTACTGGCTAAGTACTTGTCTTAATATGTTTTTCTATGGGTAATTATAGTGTTATTTTTGCTTTAAAATGTAAACAATCACCACAGGAAAATGTACTGAGGAAAGTTAACCTCTTGGGGAAGGTTTCAATTTCAAGAATTAATTTTGCAAAGTAAAATTTGGAGCTAATTTTATTAATTTTCCTCCAATCTAAAATAAAAGGTGAAAACATTATTGGATGATTCTAAAACCAATTTCAAGCTTATTTTTGTACTTTAATGCCAATTGAATGCTAAGGTTTGAGTGCAAGCTGCCAAGTAATGTTGCTTTTAAGGGTAAATATAGGGGTGAACAACACCCCTATAAAGAGTGGTGGTGGTAAAAAAAAAAAGGGTGGAGTGAAGAAATTTCAAAGGTGCCTCAGAACATCCAACCTCTTATAAGTTTATTTAGAAAGAGAAGTAATATGATCTATCCAACTTTCCAAGAAAGATAATGTGAAAAAGATACACTGAAAATATTAAAGACAGTTAAGGTTTGAGTTGTCCGTTTTTGAAGATGTCATTGTTATGTGGAAGTTGTGTTGAGTAGAGAGAGAGATGAACTGAGGTTTTGTGGCATTGAAAATGACCATGCTTTCTCTGCCCCAATTTGAAATTCAAGAAAGATCAGATGTTAGTTGCTCCAAAGCCACCATTCTAGCATCAATTAACTGTCATTGGGAGTAGTATCTTTCAAATTGGAAAGAGTAATGAATGGTAGAGTCATTAGGATAAGAGTGGATATGTGATTAAGTAATTGAAAGAAAAGAGAAAAAGTAGAAAAGAGTTGGAGAAAGGACAGATCTATGTAGAACACCACTTTTAATAGATTTAACGAAAGAACAGTGTCTGCTACAACAGCTACTATAGAACAACCAAAAAGGAAATCAAAGAGGTTAGATTCTGAAAGAGATAAGCTTAAAAATCAAAGCTTTGTGCAATAACTATCGAAGACTTTCAATATGTTTAGCATGAAAGCAAAATATTTACTGAAATACTGAAGAGTGGAGAACCAAGGATCAGAGAGAAGGGAATGGTCATCACCAGTAGAGCATTTTTTTTTTTTACAAAAGCCATACTAGTGATCAGAGGTAAAATTTGAAGATTTGAGACATTTCCAAATCTTAATAAGAAACTTTTGAAAGATGGAGGTTGAATGGAGGGTTGAGATGGGTTTTACTTTTTTGGCACAGACTGAATGGGAGCACTTTTCCAGCAAGAAGGGAAGGTTGAAGTAGAAAGACAGATAAAATAGTTTACCAAGACAGGGTGCAAGCTAAAAAGCGCAAATTTTGAGAACCACAGAAGGGATACCATCATGATTGTACACCTTCTTAGTGTTAAACTCTAGAGAGTAGAAATGAAGTCTTAAAATAATTTAGAATTTTAGGCATAAATGAGTTGGAGGGATTGAATTAGGAGGTATAGCTTGGAAGTCATCTAAAATTGAACTAGCTGCAAAAGTTTGAGCGAAAAGTTCAGTCCTAGAAGAAGGTAAAATGGCAGTTGTGCCAAAAGAAGATACTAAAGCAGGGAAAGATTAAGAAGCAAGAAAAATTATTGCATTTTGTACTGAGAAATGGTGTTATGAAGAACAGATTTTGCCCAATTCTGGAATGAAATTATAAACTGCATGGGATTCTTAAGTATGAAGATGATGGTAATTCCTGAAGTAGTATCCCTGGAGCAAATAGCATGATAACAAGCTGAGTTAAATCAATGTTTGTAAGGTTTAGTAGAAGGGAAAGATTATACAATATATGTCTACGCTATAGACAATCACCTTAGTAATACACTCAGATAGACACACCCAATGGAAGCAATAATTATTCCATGGGGATTCAAAAGTATAACAGTAAGTTTGACCAGCTTGTGCACCAAAATGTCACAATCATTTCCTTGTAATAAGCAGGGGTCTTTCTTGCGGAAGACTTGAAAAGATAGAAAAGGATACACATATAAGAAGGTGATTGGAAGAACCCAGAGGAGGATAGAGTTTAACAGTATAAGGAGAAGGATTAGAAGTTTAAAAAAAAAAGGTATAGAATTTTGGGTTCATCTGCAAGGTGATCAGGGATATGAGTATGGAGCAGCACCAACTGTAAAAGGTCGTCGTTTTTAATGGAGAATTGGAAGGCACGTTCACAGTCTCTTTCAGGAGAATTAGAAGAAAGCCATTTTCAGTGGTGAACATTAAAATCACCAAATGTGATGATTTCTGAAGAAGGAGAAGAGAGAATGTCTTCTATTTTGGGGTTTTGATAGGGTTCAAAGACTTTAGGATAGTCAGTAGTATTAGGAGATATGTAAACAGAACAAATTAATGGCATGAGAGCGTAAGACACAAGGTAGAAAATTCAAAAGACTAAAAATTCAAGAATGTGTGCAAGCAAAATAATTGTGTATATATGCACAACAATCTCCTTTGCTTGAAAATTATAGGTAGAGACAGTAAGAGGAAACAGAAAATGATTTGCTATCAGAATGCTCAAGAATATAAGGTGAGGTCTAGAAGAAAAGAGGTGGTGTTCAACAAAGGGGAAATTGGATTGAACACTGCAAATGTTGCAGAAATTAATGAGGAACATAAACCATGTAATAGGACAAGTCGGCTGCAAAGTCTTGTTGTCATCTACCTGTATATATATATATATATATATATTATATATATATATATATATATATATATATATATATATATATATATATATATATATATATATATATATATATATATATATATATATATATATATATATATATATATATATATATATATATATATATATATATATATATATATATATATATATATATATATATATATATATATATATATATATATATATATATATGCAAGGGTGGGCTGTTCTGCCATAAAATCTCATGCACTGCAGGTAAGGTAATGAAACAAAGACTGAAAGAAGGTCAAAGATTTATTCAGTAAACATTATTGGTATTGGTATCAGTTAAAATTTTGGTATTGCTCCATCTCTATATATATATATATATATATATATATATATATATATATATATATATATATATATATATATATATATATATATATATATATATATATATATATATATATATATATATATATTAAATAGCATTAAGGAAGGTGTTCTTCACACATTGGTAAGAGAACCTGAGGAGTCAATCAGAAATGCTGTTGCTCAACTTGTTGGAACAATTGCAAGGCATGAATTACCCTCTGGACAATGGCAAGGACTTTTTCAATTTCTTCTTCACCTCCTTCCAGTCCCAAAATCCTCAAGAAAAACAGGCAAGTTATTATAAGTTTTGGAATTAGGCTTATTATACCACCGAATGTTTTTGATAAAATGAAAGAGTCAATAATTGCTCATCTGTGAGGTTCTTATACATTTTTAATTATGATTTTATAAATTTATTTTCATTTCTTCACTGTTTTCATAACTGGCTTCGTTCTTGAATCTTGATTGCAAAAGATTTTTAGCCTTTTATATATATATATATATATATATATATATATATATATATATATATATATATATATATATATATATATATATATATATATATATATATATATATATATATATATATATATATATATATATATATATATATATATTTATTTAATAAATAGCTTCATTTTCCTAAGGAAATTTTATATTGATTTACAATGATTATGAAGATTTCTTTTTGATGATCTGGAAAATGAATTTAAATTGTGTGAATTATATTTTTATCTTAGCTTTTTTCTGAGTAAATTCTTCATTGTTATTTATTGCGCAATAATAGTAATAATAATTATTATTACTCTTAAATTGATTTTAGTGCTTGCTTCTTAATTATTTATTTAATGATTTAGTAATACACTTAAAAAAAAAAAATTTAAAAAAAAAAAAAAAAAAATAATATTATATATATATATATATATATATATATATATATATATATATATATATATATATATATATATATATATATATATATATATATAATAATAAGGGTGGGCTGTTCTGCTATAAAATATCATGCACTACCGGTAAGGAAATGAAACAGAGACTGAAAGAAGGTCAAAGATTTATTCAATAAACATTAAATTTTATTTTTTGTACATAATATCGAGTATCAATAAATTTCTACAAATGTTAAACTCACTTCTCGAAACTGGTTGAAAAGAAGTCTTGATCCGTTTTTTGGAACCAGTCTGCCACAGCTTTCTTCACCTCATTATCTGAACCAAATCTCACTCCTTAGAGATTCTCCTTCAACTTTAGATATAAGTGAAAATCACTGGAGGCCAGATCAAGACTGTAGGGTGGGTGATCAATGACCTCGAAGTTCAAGCATTGAAGCGTCTGGGCACTGCAATGTGGCCGAGCATTGTCATGATGCAGAAGGAAAACTGTATGGTTTGGTCTTATTCGATGGATGCCGCTCTTTAGTTTCTGGAGAGTTTCACAATAATGATCGAAGTTTACACTCGTGCCCTTCGGCAGATATTCCGAATAGACAGGCCCTCCACATCCCAGAATGCTGTCACCATGAGTTTACCACCGAGGGTTGAGTCTTAAACTTTCGTACGCCAGGTGAGCTTGGGTGTCTGAATTCCATAGAGGCTCATTTTCTTTCTGGATCGTAGAGTGGTGTGTCTACGTTTCCTCTCTTGTTTCAATGTTTTGAAGAAAAGATATTCAATCACTGCACGTTTCTTCAACAAAATATCACTATTAGCATCTATTTTCTATTATCTACAATGAAACCAAATAACTACTCCGTTCGGGTATCAAATCTATTCTACAAGCTTCAATATTTCGAACGCAGGTCTGGACATGTTTATTCCTGTTTCAGTTGCTTAGCAACGCATCAACAGGCGCTATTTTTCAGCAACCCATATATATATATATATATATATATATATATATATATATTATATATATATATATATATATATATATATATATATATATATATATATATATATATATATAATTTTATTTTATTTTATTTTATTTTATTATAGTTGGGAATATTTGTTGTAAGTGTCGTAAGTGGAATTGCAGCAGATCAGTTAGCTCAGTATTTGACACAGTTCCTACATCTGTTTCCAGCACCATTGACAACAGACTATAATTCTCCATCATCATTTTACACTATACAAGCCCTAACCAACTTTGCGCCAATTGTTGGCCAGGATCATATGGTAAGATTTAAATAAAAATTCCTTATTTATTATATAAGCTAATAGACTAATTTTTTAAAGGAATTTATATATTTTTTTTTTTTTTGTTTGTTTTCATAGGAAGCGTATCAGAAACTTTTACCTGGAAGTGTTGAGGTTGTGAAGTCATTAATTCAGTTTGATGAAGAGAAAGCTGCGCAGGCCATGGATTTATTTGATGTTTTAGCAGAGTGTGAGGTGAGGAAAGACAATTAATTTAAAGTTACTAGTATTTTAAGTGTCTGTCTTAAGATAACAGTGTCATATTTTACTTATTAATCATCAATAGGTCGCTCTTCTTGTGCCTCAACTCCAAGCAGTTATTCAGTTATGCATTGAGGTGTCTGGGAAGAAAGATTTGGGAAATCCCTTACGAACAAAAGCCCTTACTTTTCTTGGCTATATAACTCGTTTAAAAAAGAAGGTAAGGAGAATATATGTAATTTTCACCTCAACTTTAAAGCAACGTGTTTGTTGTACAAACATTAAAGTAGCTATTATTTTTTATTTAATATTTTTTAAAAGAATTATTATACAAATCGTACAGTAAAAAAAAAAAAAAAAAAAAAAAAAAAAAAAAAATTTGCAAAAAAAAAAAAAAAAAAAAAAAATAATATAATAAATATATATATATAATATATATATATATATATATATATATATATATATATATATATATATATATATATATATATATATATATATATATATTATTTCACTTATTATTATTATTATTTCACTTTAATCATTTTCACATGAATTCAGATTATAACCAATTCCATAAGAATTCTGATGTAAAGCATTTTAAAATATTCTAAATAATAATTATAAATTTAAAAAATCATTTTTCTTTCTTAAAATATAACTTAGTAGGTTCATTCAAATAGATGATATTAATTAAAAAGTGAATGTAAAAACTTTAATTGGTATTGTATAGTAGCCAAGGAACAAATGTATGTCTAACAGCATATAAAATTAAAAATGTTAAAAATATGTATTTTTCAGTATGTTGTGAAAAACAAGATGTCAGAAGGTATTATTCGCGTCCTATTTAGTGTTCTTTGCGAAAAGGGTGATGATGATGATGCTGCTTTGGGATTCTTAGGAGGAGAAGAAGCAGAAGGTGGAAGTCCTGTTCATGCGGCTGCACAGTCTCTAGATTCATGCGCCCTTCATCTACCTCCTGATAAGATTTTGCCTGTTATTTTATCAATGGTTGACATGTCCTTCAAGAGCGACGATCCTTTGCAGGTCTAGTATTTGTCCTTTTTTTTTTTTAATATCAGTTTAGTGTTTGAGTCAAAAGTCCCATGGAAATCGGAACCCCAGGTTGAAAGTTTCGAATGAGGTGGAAAATAAGTGAAAGCTCAGGAGGAAATAAAACTAATAAATGAGCATTTAATGATTTTTAAAACCCAACTATATATATATATATATATATATATATATATATATATATATATATATATATATATATATATATATATATATATATATATATATATATATATATATATATATATATATATATAACGGTACTAAATTCTTTTAAATTTTAATTAAAACAATAAAAATAAAAAATTGTAACTCTAAAAAACTACTTTAAAATGCAACATTTTAAAACCATAATGTGGTTTTCTTATTCAAGCGTGAAAGGCAAATGAAACAAATATGAAAATAAGGAGGAAAAAGCAAGACTACAGCATACACTATATGGCTGCTCACATCAATGCATTATCTTACTTTAACTAGCAGGAAATAATTTAAAATATTATTTGTAATAATATCTATTGCAAAAGACCCATTATTTGAATTTTTTGTGTTTTTAATTATTAAAAATTTTGCGACGTATCTTAAATAATTCCATCTCTGCAATCAATGATGTATATTTTATATTAATCCCATGTCAATTATTGCTCCTGTACCAAACTAATGCAAAATTTGTATCATCTATTCGTAAATTATGTATGCTGATAAATTCTTTTAATCATTTATCTCCCCTATATTACTAAACAGAACATTAATCACAATCAGTTTTATACCTCCACCCCCCACACACATTTTATCTTTTTCTTTTACTGATAATTTAAGTATTTTTTTTAATGTTAAAATTTGTCTTCTGGTAAATATTTTCAATTTTATGTTTCACGTTAACTGGGTAGACCAAATTTTCCATTTTCCACATTGGTGTTTCTTCTCATGTGGGTCATTCCAAGTCACTTCAACCAAAATTTGGCAATTTTTTTCCGTGACCCCTTTCGATTTTTATGAAAAATGGCACACTAACAGATCTTGTTGAGAAAATATGAATGGCGTTTATTGCAGGTCTCTAGCTCATACGGTTCAGAAGATATGACCTTTGAAACTTTGGTCAAAAATGTCAATTTTCAGAGAGTAGTCCGAGGTCAAAATACAATATCTCGGCTTCTATGGCACTTAGAAGCATCGTGTAAAGACCATTTAAAAGATCTTGAATAGTGGTACAACATTTATTTAGATGATTTTGACCTCGGAGGTCAAATAAAAAATTTGACCTATTGGTGACCTTGACCTTGAAAAAAAACCTCATCTTCGATTTTTTTCAAACTTTGCTGAATTATTGTTATATATGTATATTTTAATTTTTTTAATGAATTATTTTTGGTTTTGGCTTGGTTTAGAAAATATAAGCAATTTAATAAGTACAAATATCACATTTTTCACTTTTTTGCGATTTTTATCTCTTTCAATGTATAGTTCCAACATTTCCATTTCTCTTTCTCTCTCTCATATATATATATATATATATATATATATATATATATATATATATATATATATATATATATATATATATATATATATATATATATATATATATATATATATATATATATATATATATATTTGTAAGGGGCTGGCTGCTGCCGAGTATATTTTTCTCGTTTCAGATTGCATGGAGTATTCTCTGAGGAATATAGTCTTACCTGCTTGTTGCTTTGCTGTTATGCTGTTTGATTTTGACTGTGCTTGGGATCCACAATATTAATGTGCATGTGCCATGTCCTAGACTGGAGAGCGTGAAGGGAGATTGATGTTAACATGTTTATTTGTTTAGATACGTTAATGTTATTCTTCTATGTTAAATTTATTTTTATTATTATTATTTATTGAGTGCACTTGTGCTATGAAAAGTCTCATGAGCTATTGTTCCCATTTCGGGTAATAATTAAAAACAGGTTGTTATTCTCAAGAAGGCATATTACCCTTTCAAGAGTAGGTTATATTCTTTGTGTTTTTATTATTATTATTATTAATTCATTATATATTTTTAGATCATTTAAACTGAGGTGAGGCACTGGGGTAATTATTTATAATTCTCACAGGTGCCGGTCTAGGGCCTTATTGCCTAGTGCTAATCTGGAGTTATAATCTCTATACCTATCAGGTAGAAAATATAGATAAGAGACCTTAATGGTTTTTGAGATTATCATATATTTTTTTTTTTTATAAAATTTTAATATTTAATATTCACTTTGGGAAAAGAAAATATGTCAGTAGTGTGATAAATTTCACAGTAAAACATTTTCCACTTTCAAATCTTTGGTTGTTTTAAACCATTACTCTTTTTTTCTCTTTATTTTGTGTATATAAAGAGGCTATCTTGTGTACTGTGAACTATAGATAATTTTATGTGAATATTGTAAGTGTAAGATCATATATATATATATATATATATATATATATATATATATATATATATATAATATATATATATATATATATATATATATATATATTATATATATATATATATATATATATATTGATCTTACACTTACAATGTTCACATAAAATTATCTATAGTTCACAGTACACAGCATAGCCTCTTTATATACACAAAATAAAGAAGAAAAAAAAGAGTAATGGTTTAAAACAACCAAAGATTTGAAAGTGGAAAACGTTTTACTGTGAAATTTATCACACTACTGACATATTTTCTTTTCCCAAAGTGAATATTAAATATTAAATTTTTATTAAAAAAAAAAATATATATGATAATCTCAAAAACCATTAAGGTCTCTTATCTATATTTTCTACCTGATAGGTATAGAGATTATAACTCCAGATTAGCACTAGGCAATAAGGCCCTAGACCGGCACTTGTGAGAATTATAAATAATTACCCCAGTGCCTCACCTCAGTTTAAATGATCTAAAAATATATAATGAATTAATAATAATAATAATAAAAACACAAAGAATATAACCTACTCTTGAAAGGGTAATATGCCTTCTTGAGAATAACAACCTGTTTGAATAAGAATAACCTGTTTTTAATTATTGCCCGAAATGGGAACAATAGCTCATAAGACTTTTCATTAGCACAAGTGCACTCAATAAATAATAATAATAAAAATAAATTTAACATAGAAGAATAACATTAACGTATTTAAACAAATAAACAGGTTAATATCAATCTCCCTTCACGCTCTCCAGTCTAGGACATGGCACATGCACATTAATATTGTGGATCCCAAGCACAGTCAAAATCAAACAGCATAACAGCAAAGCAACAAGCAGGTAAGACTATATTCCTCAGAGAATACTCCATGCAATCTGAAACGAGAAAATATACTCGGCAGCAGCCAGCCCCTTATAATATATATAATATATATATATATATATATATATATATATATATATATATATATATATATATATATATATATATATATATATATATATATATATATATATATATATATATATATATATATATATATGAGAGAAAGAGAAATGGAAATGTTGGAACTATACATTGAAAGAGATAAAAATCGCAAAAAAGTGAAAAATGTGATATTTGTACTTATTAAATTGCTTATATTTTCTAAACCAAGCCAAAACCAAAAATAATTCATTAAAAAAATTAAAATATACATATATAACAATAATTCAGCAAAGTTTGAAAAAAATCGAAGATGAGGTTTTTTTTCAAGGTCAAGGTCAAGGTCACCAATAGGTCAAATTTTTTATTTGACCTCCGAGGTCAAAATCATCTAAATAAATGTTGTACCACTATTCAAGATCTTTTAAATGGGCTTTACACGATGCTTCTAAGTGCCATAGAAGCCGAGATATTGTATTTTGACCTCGGACTACTCTCTGAAAATTGACATTTTTGACCAAAGTTTCAAAGGTCATATCTTCTGAACCGTATGAGCTAGAGACCTGCAATAAACGCCATTCATATTTTCTCAACAAGATCTGTTAGTGTGCCACTTTTTATACAAATCCAAAAGGGTCAGGGTTTTTTGTTGGTTGAAGTGACTTGGAATGACCCATTTCTCTAATTTCGAGTCTTCTGGATTTTCCATTCTGTGGATTAGGCTCATACTAATTTGCAACTAAATTCATTTGTTTATCTCCTAACTACTGACTATCCTAAATTCTTTAAAGTCATCAGCAGCTTCTAATACTTTTCCTTACACTGTTGAATTCTTTTTATCTCTGAATTATTTTGATCACCTTAATTTCTCCTGTATCCTCTTATATCTCTTAGGTTTTCAGCAAGTAAAACACCGCCTACTGCAAGGAAACTTTTTGTATTTCTGTGAAACAAACAAATTGAATTTACTGTTTTACTTCTTTTGAATTCCCTGTGAGTGATTATTGATTCAGTGGGAGGAGTCACTCGGTACTGAGTTCATAATCGATGATCCAGGCATGATGGCTACATTCATGTTTCTTCCCTTGACTAAACCTAACAAAACTTGTTTAACTCTGCTTGTTTTCATGCTTTTCACCTGAGGAAAGCTGTCGTCAATGGATTAGCAACGTCTTCAAACTCCAGAAACTCCTACAACTTATATTTCATCCTGGAATTGAGCAAAATCTGTTCTCCATAACACTAAAAACTTTTCTCTGTATGAAATACAAAAATATTTCTGGTTCCTTTCCCTCACCCTCTTTCTGACATTGCAATTAATGTAAAGTCTGACTTTGCTTCTTATTCTTCCCCTCTAGTATCTTCCTGAAGAAACAACTGCAATTTGTTTCTGCTTTAGTTTCTCCATAAACGATTCCAGAGCTATTTCTCCTCCACCCATTCCAGCTCATTTATGCCTTACATTGAAAGTTCTTAAAATATTTTTGCTGTCCCTGAGCTTAACACTTAAAAGCATATTGTCCTGATAGTATCTCTCTTGTGGTTCTCAAAGCCTGTGCGTCTGATCTTACAGTCTTGTAGTAAACTTTTTGTCTCGTATCTTTCTACTTTGACGTTTCCTTCTTTCAGGAAACACGCAATTTACCCCCTGTGCCAAAAAAGATAGACCCCTCTTATCTTTTTAATTATCATATTATTTCTTTAACCTCCGTTCTTTCTAAAGTTTTCAATTCTATCCTTAACAGAAAGATTTTGAAACATCTCAATTCTTCAAATATTTTCTCTTATTGCCAGTGTTGCTTTCAAGTGAAACACTCTATTGGTGATCTTTCTCTTCAGCATTTCAGTTTTTTTTTTTCTTTTTGCTATGGTGCTAGACATATTGAAAGAGTGACTATATATTTTTCTAATCTTCCCTCTTTTGATATTTCTCTGGTTTCCCTTCCTGCTGCTCTATATCTGCATATCTGCTGTTGTAGACGTCACCGGTTACTCTTTAAATCTATTAATAGTTGTGTTCATCTGGGATCTGTCAAATCCCCAGCTCTTTTCATACTTTTCATTAATGATCTCTCTTACTTCATCACCTATCCACTCATATGCCAATGATAACCTTTCATTACCACTTTCATTTTGAAAGGTGTCCCACCCAACAGCAATACTTGATGATGGAGGGGGAGTGGCCTTGAAGCATCTACCATCAGATCTTTCGAATTTCTAAATGGAGCAGAGAAAACATGGTTGTTTTCAGTGTCTCAAAAACATCATTCCTTCTTTTTGCTGGAGATAATCCTCCACGCAACTAAAACCTTTTTAAAAACACACAACTCAGACCTTCATCTCTCCTTAGTATTCTTGTTATTTCTTTTTCTCATGGTCTTTCTTGGAATGATCACATTATTTTTGTTTCTAAACAAGCTTCTTATAGATTGGTTTTTCTAAGATATCTGAACATATCACGTCACCCAAGTTGCTTGCTTTGTACGTGAATATTCACCCTTGTATTTATTGTGCCTCCCACATCTGGGCGATTCCACCATACAGCTTTTTGTCTTAATTGTATTGCTCTCACCTACCCCAGTCTCTTTCTTATTTCAAATTGTTGAATCACTCCCTTTTCTATAGCATCTACAATGCTTTTCTGAGTTCTCCAGTTGGATTTTTCCTTCATTGAGAAGGGCTTGTGAGACATTCCTTTCTATGCAGTTTCCTTTCTCTGTTCAACTTTCTGATCCCATCCTTAACCTCTATGCTCAATCATACATGTATACTACTTATAAAATCTTTAACACACTCCTTTTTTCTATTTTCCCAGTTTCCTTGACTTGCACACTTTCGAACGCCGCCGGCCTTATTATATATATATATATATATATATATATATATATATATATATATATATATATATATATATATATATATATATATATATATATATATATATATATATATATATATATATATATATATATATATATATATATATATATATATATATATATATATATATATATATATATATATATATATATATATATATATATGGGAACTACTTTTTTATTTAAAGTAATAAAGTAGTAGCCAAGAAACTTTTGAAAAGTCTCTGCTCTTTGATATGAATTGAATACTACTGCAGAATTATTGTAGAAAGTTATCTACTCTTGTTTTATTAAGCTGTTACAGTGCTTTGATGTTGATTTTGCTAACGAAGGAAGATATTGGGAGTATGAGGACATGGTGCTCTTCTAATCAAGATTGAATGGTCTTTGCAGTGTGTATGGACTTTAGTGTTATAGCTTTTTTACAACCCCATATTCCTGTGCCATAAATCGATGAACTTTGGTTGAAATGTAATGATAAAGGTCACCCCCAAACTGAAGTATCTATTTTACTATATATCGAAATCAATATATTTTTCAGTTTGAGGGTGACCTTTTACAAACACTAAATCAAATTAATACCATCTTCATTACTTTTTAACCAAAGTTCATAGATTTATGTCACAGGAACACAGAGTTGTAAAAAAGTCGCAACTCTCTATGGGTATATTATCTAAGGAAATATCACTATTATTGTAAACAGCTGAACCATATAATGATCCTATATCACCAAGATCCTAGAATTATTTTTTATTCGCTTTTGTATTTTATTAACCTTTTCATTATTCTCTTAATAATTAAAGGAAATAGTTTAAATTAATCTATGCATATTAAAATAGGTATAATTTGAGTGAAGTTACGGTAGTGGAAGTAATAAATAATACTGAAGCATGTGTAAAGTATGTTCTTTGAGAGCTGTAAAAAGTTGGGTTGGGAAGTTAATTTCATGTATACTTAATAATTTTATAAGCATTGGATCCAGGATAATATTCCTATTTTTTCTTTTTTTTCTTTTTCCCAAAAAGAACATGGCTTTTTTTTTTTTTTTTTTTTTTTTTTAAACTTGAATAATTTAAAATCAGTTATTAAAAACTACAGAATTCTATGAAAATTTCCATTTTACTGAAATACTAAAATTTTAAAATTTTTATTTAATGTCTTAAATTTTAGTTTCTTACCCCAAGTACTCAAAATGAACGGAATTTGAATGTCCAAATATTTGTTTGCAGGAACTCAACCTTTTAAAGTAATGATGTAGCCAATTAAATAACAAGAGAAAGCTGTCAAAATCATTCCATCATGTTACTCGTTTTTTTTTTCCAGTCTTCAACTTCCCAGGTCAAATAGTCTTGTCACCACCTTTTTTTTTTTTTTTTTTTTTTTTTTTTTTTTTTTTTTTTTTTTTTTTTTTAAATTTTGGGTTTGTTTCTGACGTCATCCTTTTCTCAATTTTGGGCATATTTCTGATTCTTTATTTTTTTGAAATTTAGCAATTCCAACTGCTCACGAATGTTGACTTTTTGAAGTTCTCTGCGAACTGCTGTCTATTGTAGTGCAATTTACATTTAGCACAATTTAAGACACTATTTTCTCGGCGATGAAGTCTGCTAGGGTTTGTGTGTTCAGCCATAACTGTAGAGACTTGCATTTTTTATCTCATTGAAACAATAAAAACACATACCATTATTTAATTCACTCATTTCTTTATATGCAGTAACCAATTAAGTTAAAGTATTTACATATTTATTTCATTCTAATAAAAAATAATATTTTGTCAGTCATGTTTCAAATTAAATTTGAAATAGCATAGTTAATTGTTCTTGTATTAGAAAGAAACATTAAATAAGTTTGAAAGCTGTGTCAAAATGTCTTTCAACTTAGGTATAGAAATATAAATAAGAAAGTGTTATAAAGGTAGTCTGAATTGGAGTTCAGATCTCAGCTTAAATAAAGTCTGTCAAAAGTTTTGACTTAAATGAGTTGGTCATCATGTCAAAAAATCAAATGAAATGAACTCTCATGAACTTGGTCAAATTGAAAGTCAAATAGGATTTAGTCTGAGTCAAAAATCTGAAGTGTTGTGCAAAGTGAGAGTCAAAAATTGCAAGTGTGCTAGAGTTTGAATTTGTATCGCTAAAATTCTTTTTTTTACAACTGCATGATTTTTTAAAACATTTGCATACCTGCATGATATTACACACCATGTTTAAATTCGCAGTTGTATTTATTAGTGCTTTCTTTATTTTAGATTAAGGGAGCTTATCTTTCACTTGCGATGATAGCTGAGGGATGTGCAGATACTCTAAGAACTAAGCATTTAAATCAGCTTTTACAGTGCATTAGCAGAGGAATATCCTCTGAACAGCAGGTAAAATTATAGTATAAGAAAGTGATTTAATTTTTTGATTAACAAGACACTAGACATTTTTTAATGAATAGATTGAAATAAAATATAGTAATTAATAACAGAAAGATTTCTTGTTCGTCAATATTTTTTTAAAAAGTATCTTTTTTTTTTAATTTATTTATTTATTTATTTTTTTTCCTCTCTAAAATCTCTTTCTTTTAATCTCAGGCATTGTTTGGATGATAACTTGTTATAACTTAGTAATAAAATTACTGCATATAACTAATCACTTTCATATATATATTTTTTTGTTGCATTAATCAAGTAAAAATTAATAGCTTATAAGTCTATTTTTTATTTTTGGAAATAAACAATTCCATTTAAATTATATATCCTGGTTAATGTGACTATATAACTTGAATCTTACAGGTTGTGAAAAACAGTGCACTATTTGCATTGGGTCAGTTTGCAGAACACTTGCAACCGGATATAAGTAAATATCATGCAGAATTACTACCAGTTCTTTTCGCGTTTCTTAGAGAGGTATGTAAATCCTCATGTTTGTACAATATCTTTTTTTTTTATTTTTTTTTTTTTTTTTTATTTATTAAAAATAACTAAATTTAAATAAAATCTAAAGAGTCTGAATTCAAAAAAAAGGCTTTATATATATATATATATATATATATATATATATATATATATATATATATATATATATATATATATATATATATATATATATATATATATATATATATATATATATATATATACACTAAGATATGCACATTGGCACAGTCTGGCAAGGATGACCCACCTGGAGTGGATCGAATGTTTTATGCTTTAGAAGTATTTTGTGAGCACCTTGAGGACGAATTACTTCCTCACTTGCCTGCTTTGATGGATTGTCTTTTGTCTATTCTTTCAACTCCATCATCTGTTCATCTTAAGGAATTAGCAATAAGTGCCATTGGAGCCACAGGTATGTCTTCCAAATTTTTTGTTCAAAATTTGTATAATAATAGTATATATATATATATATATATATATATATATATATATATATATATATATATATATATATATATATATATATATATATATATATATATATATATATATATATATATATATATATATATATATATATATATATTGAAATTTTGGATTACATTTAAATTAATATCTTAATGAAAGAAAAGTTTATATTGATATAATTTATGATCTTCACTATCTAAAATTGTAGTAATGTAAATAGATATATATAGTAGTGACTTTCACCTAAGATAGCGATTTAACCTTATGCTTTTTATGCTGACAAGATGCTACAGAGAGTCTAGGAAACTCCTCTCTATCATTGTTGTGTGAGCAGATTGTGTTACCATTTTTCCATTTAAGGCCAATTCGTAGTTATGTGTGTTTGTATCAGGTTCTAGAATATTTAATTTGTACATAGTCCTAATGATCATTGTGATGTAACTGGTGAAGTTCTTTTTGTTTTTATATAATGGTTTATACTAGGTTTGTAAATTCTGTTTGAAGGTTACAGGAAATTTCATCAGCTGATGAAATTTCCTGTAACCTTCAAAGAATTTATAAACCTAGTATAAACCATTACATAAAAACAAAAAACTTCACCAGTTACATTACTATGTAAATCAAAGGTTTTGTAATCATAGATTGTATGCTGTAAGATATTTGGTCTTTATATTTATTTTACTATTTTCACTTCAGTAACCCTGTGAAAAATTCATATATTTGGAGTCTCAACTTTATTACTTAGTATTTTAGGTAAGCTGTTCGCGATCATTGAGCATTTAATTTATATTCACTTTATTTTGCAAGAGCTATATTTCATCTTGTTAATCATTGATGATAGTGTGGTGTTAGGAATAAATTATTAAATATATTATTATGAGGCCAGCCCCACTTTCTTGACTCTGACTCTTGATTTCTAGAAATTTCGTCGACAACAAAACGTTCTGTTACATTCACTTCCTTGTCTGTTTTTAATTTATCATATAATTTCGTTCTTTCTTCTGTTCAATTTGAAACTACAGCTAATTGTTTTTCTTTTATTATTGTTCATTTTTTGTTTCCTTTTTTTTTAACGATATATATATATATATATATATATATATATATATATATATATATATATATATATATATATATATATATATATATATATATATATATTATATGGAGGATAATGGTATCGGTATCGGTAAGTATCGGTATATTTTCAGGTATCAGGTATTGGTATCGGTATCGTGAAGTATCGGTATTTTTATCGGTATCGGTATCGGTAAATTTTGGTATATGAATGGATAAAGTATCGGTATCGGTAGGTATATCGGTATATTTTCAGGTATCGGGTATCGGTACCTGTAAATTTTTAGGTATCGGTATCGGGTAAAAATTTTGGTATCGCTCCATCCCTATATATATATATATATATATATATATATATATATATATATATATATATATATATATATATATATATATATATATATATATATATATATATATATATAATATAATATAATTAAAAAATTACATCTCTTTAGAGACTCAGGTCTCTGGCTGGAGAAAATTATTCTAGGCAGTGACTCTGGCCTCCAGCCCAAAATAACTATTGTGTTGTGAATGAATATATATATATATATATATATATATATATAATATATATATATATATATATATATATATATATATATATATATATATATATATATATATATATATATATATATATATATATATATATATATAATATATATATATATATATATATATATATATTTTTTTTTTATATTTATATATTTTTACTATCCGCGGATGCGGATGATTTGCGGATATTCAATTGCGGATGCGGATGCGGATAGTTTAATTTTTTAAGAGTTTTTGCCTTAGATTCTTGGAATTTTAAATATAATATTCAGAATCTATGTTACCAGGGTGTGGGAAAAGGTATATATATATATATATATATATATAATATATAATATATATATATATATATATATATATATATATAATATATATATATATATATATATATATATATATATATATATATATATATATATATATATATATATATATATATATATATATATATATATATATATATATATATATATATATATATATATATATATATATATGTGGCGACTTGGACAAGCTAAATTCGTAATTAATAAATTCAGAAACTTAAGTTTATAACGCCTAATAAAATTGTGAAACATCCAAGTGTTTTTCTCCACCATCAAGAAAACTCAGGCGATATATATATATATATATATATATATATATATATATATATATATATATATATATATATATATATATATATATATATATATATATATATATATAATATATATATATATATATATATATATATATATATATATATTATATATATATATATATATATATCGTATATATATATATATATATATATATATATATATATATATATATATATATATATATATATATATATATATATATATATATATATATATATATATATATATATATATATATATATATATCGATATATATATATATATATATATATATATATATATATATATATATATATATATATATATATATATATATATATATATATATATATATATATATATATATATATATATATATATATCCAGTAATTCAGTATTACCTTCACACTTCACAGTTTCACATATTCCATTTGAAGTTAATAATTGGTAAGTTATTTTTTAGAAATAAAAGCTTTTGGGCTCTTTCATGTGAAAGTTTGGTTCGCTTTTCGTCGTAAATGAGGCCTGCTTCACTGAAAAGACGCTCACTAGCAACACTAGTTGAAGGACATTGCTAAATAAGTCCTTGCCAGCTCAGCAAGAAAAGGGAAACTTTTGCAATTATCTCTCCACCAAACCAGTTGGTCTTTATCTGCCTCCAAACGTGGGAGTTTCAGATAATTTTCAAAAATCGATATTGTATCCTTTGACACTTCTGACTGTGATTTTTCATCGCTGCTGGAAGCTAGAAGATCTTTCATTGATTTAGCAATGCTTAAGCTAAGCAGATTTTGTTTCTTTTGTTTCTGAGAGCTTTTGCTTTTTCTTGAAAGGCGTTATTTTAGCTGTTTCTATCATCTCATCGCATAAGCATCCTAACTTGATTTAAACATTCTGAGAAACAAGTGGTTTAAAAAATTTTGTTTTGTACCTAGGATCTAAAAAGGTTGCAATTGTATAAGCATCATCATTTTCCAGGTTTTCAAATCTGTCGTTCATCTCCTTCATTAATGTTTCAGTCATCCTTGAAACTCCCTTAGACTTAATAACATTTGTTAACACAACTTTCAATGTTGAAACAAGTGGTATCACATCTGACAAACATGATTCAGCTGAACTTATAGTCTTTGTTAATTCTTCAAAAGGCTTAAGGATATTAATACAATTATTTAAAATGTCATTTTCGTCAGCTGTTAGAGGCTTTATTTTGTGCTGCTTGAAGCATAAAGGCAAATGGCCTCATTAATTTCGCTCATCCTCTCAAGCATATGCAAACTACTATTCCAGCGTGTTTGAATATCTTGCATGACAGAAAGTGGACGAACATTTAATCTTGTTTGTATTTTCTTCAGCTTATTTTGGGCTACAACGGAGTGATTGAAATGCGTAGCAATTAACCTACATTTGGTTATTAAATCGGATACACATTTTTGACTCATAATGGAATTTTTAACTACTATCTGAGTTTGGTGTGCAAAGCAATCTACATTTTTCACTCTTGCCAGAGAAAGTGCTTTTTTTATATATTTTTTATTATCCGCGGATGCGGATATCCAATTGCGGATATCCGCGGATGCGGATATTGGAAAAATGATGCGGATATCCGCAGTTGCGGGTGCGGATGCGGATATCCGGTCCACCTCTAATATATATATATATATATATATATATATATATATATATATATATATATATATATATATATATATATATATATATATATATATATATATATATATATATATATATATGTTATACTTATTTATTTATAGCAAATGCTGCTAAAAGCGAAATGGTTCCTTATTTTGAAAAAATTGTTGCTCTCCTGAAGACGTACTTAACTGAAGATCAACCTGATGAAAAATTAACACTTCAAGTTCAATCTTTAGGTTAGTCTATCTCAAGAATTGTTGTATTTTTAAGCTCGTGAGAGATGATGTTGCTAGAAATTAAATATGTTATAGTAGTGGTTGAAATTTTTGGGTGTGACTGTTCTATATGAGCAGCGCTGAGAGTTGGAGGCTTAAGTCTATATGAATGTCTACAAAATCAACCTTAGCAAAGAACTTAATTAACTTTTCTAAAAAAAGTCAAATTGTAAAGATTCAGAAATGGTTCAAACAACATATTTTATTGTTTTTAAGAATTATTTAAACAAATTTGCTGTTCTATTTCTCTGATGAGCAAAAATAAGATTATCAATAAAAATAATTCTTGTTGATCAATTATGACATTTTAAAGGTGAATCTTTGCAAATAAATAGCCAATTCGATTTGTTTACCTCTACCATGCTCACATACTAAACCGATATTGAATCAGAGACTGAAGCTTAATAACTAGCAATAAACTTGTAAGCCGATTCCAGTTGTCTTCCTGTAAGTTAAAATCCTTATTATTAATATATTCATTGTTTGAATACTTTAATGTGGCAAGTACATATATAATAGAAAAAATCCTTTGCTGCAGCATCTACATTATGCAGTGTTAGTCCTTGTTTTGGAATCCAAATGAAAAATATTTTTCCGCCATCCAAATCACGGCAACTCAGTAGTTAATGCACAAATTTTTGTGAAATAATGAGTTGATAAACCTTTTTCTATTCCTATTAAAGATAAAACGAGGATTTTAAATGTGTTAAGGGAACTGCATATTACGTATAGTTATGCCGTAAATACAGTACAATAAGATATGAGTTACACGGATAACCAGACATTACAGTTAAGAGTTTGAAAAAGTTGAATTTTTTCTTTAAAAAACTTGTTGAAATATAATAGAGGCAGTACTGCTTTTCTGAATGGATTTTAAACTGTAATCAAAGTCATAAAATTTAAGTAATAATATTTCTGATATATAAAATGAAAAATTATCAAAATGTAAATTTCGAAAAAATAACTTACTTAAAAGATTATGTACTGTATGTAGATCAAATCACATGAATCTTTGATGCCTCTTAAATGTAATTGTATCTTCCAAGAGCTTGAATTTTGATCTTAGAATTGTTCATAGAAAATAACTAAAAACGCGTATGCACACCAATTTTCCATTACCTGTTAACTTACTACCAATGAACAATATTTCTAAAATTTATTTAATTACTATAAATATTTTCTGAAAAAAATAAAAATTATGCAAGTTTTACTGTAAAAAAAAAAACAACTAATATATTGTACATATAATAAAATCTCTATACCTCTGTCTCTCTTTTTATTTATTTTTTTTGTTGTAAAAAATATAAATTTTCTTCATTTATAAATGTTACAAAGTTGATGAAAAAAATATTTCCAGTCAAAGGAATTGAAAATGACTTGACAATCTTAAGACACATAGCAATACCATAAACATGAAAGTGTTACGCTTCATACTTTGTGTTGAATAATTTACTGACCAGTCAACAAAAACTAAGAACCGGCTGTAATGTTAAAATATGTAAACACGAACAGGCATAAAACCATATTTTTACATTTAGAGCTTTTTTATTAATATATGTATTGGGTTTTAAATTTGAGAAAAAAAATAATTTCAAGCTCTGATTCTCAGTCTGACATAACTTAATTGAAACTTCAAATCATTCATTATATTTTAAGATATATTCTTTGTACCTATCTCAAGATAATTCTTAGTTGTCAAGAAGTGTCTGATTTGTGTGTTAGAGATGAAGATTGAGGTGCTTTCATTGCTATGATCATAATATTAAATCGTTCCTACTTTTTATCTTTTAGATCCTTTATTATTTAAAACTAATACATTTATTTTAGCTATCGTATATAATAGTGTTGTAAATTTTTATGTACCATACACTTAACATTTCAGATACCTTGGCTCAACTTTCAAGGAGTATGGGAGCTGAAAATTTTTTAAAATATGCTGATGACTGCTGCGTTCTTGGTTTAGGTCTTTTAGACCGCAAAGATGACCCAGATGTTCGTAAAACTTGCTACCTGCTTTTCGCTTCCCTTGCATCTGTCGTAAAAGGAAAATTAGCCAATCATCTTCCAAAGTTAATAGATTATATGATAGCTTCACTTCAGAGTGTTGAAGGAGTCGTAGTAAGTTGTTCTTTGTTTGAATTCATTTTACTGTTCATCACACTTGGATATTCAAAGAGTTGGATAATAAACTTCTGAAGGAATTCTTGAAAAGTAAAAATATAATTATAATTTTTCAGACTCATTTCAAAGATGGAGATGCGACACTACCTCCGTCCATTGAAGGATTAGGTGAAGGTGATTCTGAAGCTGAAGAGGAAGATGGGGAAATTGATTTGGAGGATAAGAAGAGTGAAGAAGAGGATGAAGAGGTTGCTGGATATTCAGTCGAAAACTCGTATATGGCTGAGAAAGAGGACACTTGTGTTGCATTAAGAGAACTTTCCCTTCATTGTGGGTACGTTTCAGAGAAAATTGTTATTATTTAATTACTAATAAATTGTAAGTATAGTTGTCATCTGAATAGAGACGTGTACGAGTTGATATTTTGAGGCCTGCACCAACCCATACCCATTTAAAGATTTGTAGATAGTCAACCTTTCCGTCATTTTTTCTATGTTTTGGAGTCCACATACCCAGCCTGTCAATTTTTTGTTTCGGAATCTACCTGTGTATTTAATTTTTAAGATGCGTTTAGTCAATATTTTTTTAAATAATTAAATACTTCTTTAAAATATACTAATATAAATGAAACATATTAAAATTATTTAATTTCCTATTCGCAGTATTCATAAAATTTATAAAATTTCAAATTGCGTTATAGAAGATTATCTAGATATTGCAAAACCATACATCGAAGCCCCTATTGTTATTTACAAATTTTCAGTTTGAGAAGAGAAATTATGCATTATGATTTACGTTAGGTTTCATTTAGAGTCATAAACGCAGACCCTCAATGATTAGTATCTCTTCCCTGAACTTAAAAAATCTGTGATGGTGCTTCTAATTTCACACTTAAACTGTATGTACCACCTTTGGCGTATTGAAATTTTCGTTAACACTTTCTATTTTTGACTCCGACTTGTTTCATGCCTTCAAAATACAACTTGCTTATGATTCGGCTGCTCCAGATATATATCTCTGATCTGAACATTAATTAATCATATATATATATATATATATATATATATATATATATATATATATATATATATATATATATATATATATATATATATATATATATATATATATATATATATATATATATATATATATATATATATAGTGATAGCTTTGTCATCTACTTGGATCGATGCGCCGAGGAAGTTTATAAAATGCTTAATTATCCACACGAAGATGTTCGTCAAGCTGCCGTTGGTGCAATGGCACAATTTGCTGTTACTTTGGTTAAGAGTTCTTATCCTACAGCTAGAGAAGGTATGTTTCAATTCTAAAGACATTTACAATTTTTAGTAGTAAAACAATTAAAGGAATTTTCTAAAGCATTAATACTTTATAATTTCAATGATCTGTTTGAGAGAGATAGAGAGAAATTTTTTTTTGATTTTTCCATTGTGATATAAGTTTGACTATGAGGAATATTGTAAGATTTTAGTATGAAGACTAATGAAAGATTTACTTCATGTATTAATCATTGTAGGTTTTACGAAATGGATTCAAGTAGTGGTGCCAAAATTGTCTGAACTCATACGAACTGATGAAGAATATGGAGTAGTCATGGCTGGTCTAGAAGGGTTTGCCGAGCTCCTAAGAGAAGGAGGACCAGCTGTTCTTCAACATCCAGGGCATCTTCAGGCTATTATCAACAGTGTTACAGACGTTATGACAAATAAGGTAGCTTCACACACGCATATATATATATATATATATATATATATATATATATATATATATATATATATATATTATATATATATTATATATATATATATATATATATATATATTATATTATATGACGAGACGATTAATTGGCATATTTTTTCTCAATCGTTACTGTCAGTTTTATGCCGATTGTTTTGCAGATTAATGTACGTATATTGACTTTTAAATAACTGCTTCACCGTCTTTTATTAAAAGTGAGAGGCTATTTAGTAGTGGGGCTACTTATACACCCCAAGACGAAATCTTATTATCCCAGAAATTGGAGAAAAGATTGAAGAGCTCTAAATTTATAGTTTTAGAAATTAAATTAAAATTTTTAAAATCAATGTTCTGAATATGCTACAGTGTGTCCCAGATATGCGCTTATAGATAGGAAAGTACTAGTCATAAGTTAATAAAATTTGTCGCTAGCAAACCTTGATGTGTGAGAATCGTGTTTACATCACAACAAGTTTTGGAAGTGATTGTCATTAGCATTAAGGCATGCCTGCACACGCTCTTCCGTGTTACAGAAGGTTTTACTCCAAAGTTCCTTGGAAAGGGCTCAGTTTCGTACTTGCCGACGTTGGATTCGTGGCAAGTGGCGGGACCTCTCATGATTCTACATCTCTTCTTACACACAGGTTTGTTCGTAGCAAATTTTAACTTATGAGCGGTACTTTTGATATCTATAATCGCATGTCTGTGCCCGAAAACGGTTGGGACACCCTATGTTATACTTATTCATTAAAATTAAATGTATTTATAAATTGAATAAAGAAAAGATAATTTAATTCTTATAAAATCGTTAAATTTATTAAAATGAAATTTTTTTATAACATACACTCCGTTTCATCGTCATCGTCAAAAAATTCTTAATCGTCCTATCACTATATATATTATATATATATATATATATATATATATATATATATATATATATATATATATATATATATATATATATATATATATATATATATATATATATATATATATATATATATATATATACGTATGTATAATATATAACAGCGTAACATATCACCAGCTGTGTTTATTTTCCCTTATTTGACTGTGTTTTTAAGTACTTTGCCTTTCTATAGAAATTCCAAATTTAGCTCCATAGGGACTTAAAAATGATGATTTTGAAAATTGTGAAAATATGTGTTAATACCTCGCCTTTCCCCCAACCCACCCACCCCCCTTTCTCCCTTCCTCCTCTTTTTTTTTTTCTTCCTAGTTTGATAAGACATTTTATTCTTTGTTGCAATAATTGTATTAAGAGAAGCATCTTGTAAATGATGCTCGTCCATATATTCATGATGTTGAAAATTTTTATTGCAAATCATGTCATCCTTATTAACTACTCAAATTTTAGAATTAAAGATCTACAAATGTATTTTTAATATTCATTGCTTTAGTATGTGCATTTTTATCCAGGCTAGTAAAACAAAATTTGCTTTCCATTGCTTTTTCAATATCAATCTTCATTTGCATATTATTCGGAAACATTGGATTTAGTTTGTGCTCTACCATTTTCATAGTTTTTATGTATTTATAAATTTTGTATTGATTTTAAAAGTATACTGAATATGAAAGCTATTGGTATTACTCTGTATGAAAGGTTAAAATAATTTATATTGATGTCTTAATCAATACATTTTACCAACTCCACCTCCTATAACACTAAAATTTATTCCGACCTGACTCTGTATCTGTTATATAAATTAGAAATATATTCTAAGTTTTTAATCTTTGTAAATTATTCTTTACTTAATATGCTTTTCTCAGATATATTATAAATTTGTATAATTCATCTCTGTATTACGTTAATAGCAAAATTGCTAACACATTGAATTTTTTTTTCCCTTGAAGACCGTTTGCCAAGATATGGCTGATGAAGTTGGTAGTGATGAAGATGGCGAAGCTGAACAAGACGAAATGCTGGTGGAGTATGCAGGGGAAGTTATTCCTAATTTAGGAAAGGCTCTTGGACCTCTCGAATTCTCACAACATTTTCCACATTTGCTGCCTCTCTTTGCAAATAAAACGGTATAGTTTTAATTTTTAAGATATTTCTTACAATCTAGATATTCTTTTAAAGATATTTCTTACAATCTAGATTTTCTTTTAATTATTATTATTGTTTTTACTGAAAAGATGTTTAATATCTTATAAGTTTCACAATAGATTATCATATTGCTACACAAAGTGCTTGAAATTTTCTTATTTGCTATACATAATTTTTTTGGGGGAAAAAATTTCTTTCGCCAATTTTTTGTACTTAGGGTGTTATATTCGTAAAAAAATCTGTCGCTTAAAAAATTTTCATTAACTCATAATTTGAA
>SEYY01015825.1:52500-62500 GCA_009176605.1 Armadillidium nasatum | reverse complement strand
TCATACGTGAATTTGATGGAACCGACAAAATTATTCATTTGCGTTAAAAATTGCTGTATGGGAAAATCATTTAGAATTATGGTCATAGAAGAATGGATATCGTTATATAAAGGTAGTGTGGTTATAAATCTTCTGTCATAGAATTTCATATACAAGTTTCCAACTACTGGGCTAAGGCTGTTTTCCATGCCTGTACCGAAAATTTGTCGGTAAATTTTTTTTATTGAAAGTGAAAACACTTTGCCTCATGCAGATCTCGATTAATTTAATGAAATTGGGAGTTCAGTATTAAGTAATTTTTGAGTTAGAAAATCCAAGAATTGGGGAATGGGGTCATTAGTGAATAGGCCTGTTACGTCGAAACTAATAAGGGAGTGACTATGAAGAATTCTACTGCCAATATTTTCTTTAAAATATAGGGAGCTTTTAATGTGGGAGGAGGAGATGATACCCAGCAGCGGAGAGAGGAGAGAGTGATTTGGTGAGTCATTTGTTAAGTTTCGAAAAATTATCGTTAATGCAAGCAATGATGGGACGAAGAGGGACACCATTTTTGTGGAGCTTTGGGATGCCATAGAAATACGGGAGTGTTTGATTATGGACTGAGTTGTTCGTAAATCTGCAGGGGGAAAAGATTTGTTACGTGGTTTTGGAAAATGTAGGTTTGGGAGTTTAAGGGATTTCCATTTAATTTTTCATATATGGCAGCATCATCAAGCATAAGTTTTGCTTTGTGTATGTAATCTCGGTAATTTAAAATTACAACACCAACACCATTATCAACCTGGCGAACAATGATATTTTTATTACTTTTTAAACTTCGAATGGCAAGGTGTAAACGTCTGGGGAAATGTGAATAGTTAGTTTGGAACTTTTTTAAATTGTAGTCAATATGGACATTTTCGCTGAGCGAGTACAAAATGTGCAGTTTGCAGCCTGAGCCATAAGGTGGAAAATTCTTAAGACTCCAAATTAGAGACACGAGAACAAACGACATCGTTGCGCACGTATGAATAACAACCGCCTTTGGCTGAAAATTGAGGACAGAGACAGTAGAAAGAAACAGAATAGTGTTTAATATCAGAACGCTCAAACATCTGAGTTTCGGTCAAGAATAAGGGTGAGGTCTAGAAGAAGAGAGGTGATGTTCAACAAAGTGAAAATTAGAGTGCAGACCGCGAATGTTGCAGAAATTAATAAAAAAAATAAACTGTGCATCAGGACAAACCGGCTGCAGAATCTTGGTGGCACCAAATCCATCCCCGTAGGCCACCAACTCCCAAGTGGTTACGGTGGAAGAGGTGGATGAGGGGCTTTTTTTGGAAGCCGCCCCCGGGGCTTCGAGGCTACTGTTGTTGACCCCATTACTGATTTGTTTTTTGTTTTTTAAAAAAAGGGTGTGTCAGCTTTATTAAAGTTCTATGTATGTGAAGGAAAGCTTACTCTGTGTAGAAGAAGGTGAGCGCGAAAGGGAGCGAACCATTGGACACCGGTATGAAATGGGAAGTACCCTTAACATCCCATATACCCAATGAGGGGTAATCTCATCGCCTCGGGAGCACTACTTCCCTCCCCCTATATATATATATATATATATATATATATATATATATATATATATATATATATATATATATATATATATATATATATATATATATATATATATATATATATATATATATATATATATATATTAAAATAAATAGAAGTAATAAATAATTTTTTTTTAAAAATACGTTTGCAAAAGTTTAAAATTTTTTTTTTTACAACGGAAGCATACAAAACGTCTTGGTGCAGTGGATTATGCGATGAAAAGTTATCTAATGGTCAGTGGTTCCCCTCCAGTCCGGTGATCTTCAAGAATACGTTTCAAACTCAACAGGTGGCGTGACCGACTTCATTTCTGACGTATAGCAGGTAAGTAATATAATTTAAATTTCATATGCAATCAAATGTGACGTATAGTTGACAGTTAGATTGCGCATATAAATTGTATTCATGAGGGTTGCGCTATCAGGAAAAATATACATAAAAGGGAATAGTTTATATATTTTAAATTTTGATTTCATATGTTTCTCTATAGACTAATTTTTCCATAAGGGATAAAAGGTTTGCTACAGATAAACCTATGGTAAATTCCTTATGGACCCTAAGCAAAGCCTGATAATAAAAATACCTAATCACCCTTGGTTTTGTCATAGGAACCTATGGTCTTTAATTGCATGGGGCCCTATGGTAATCCATTGGTTTTATCATAGAACCTTATTAAAAATTTTTATGTGAAGTGTTGCCAACATGTAATTTAATTGTCTCTGAGTAAATCATCGCAGAAACAGATACTTAGTATTGAACATACACTTTATTGTTACTGGAAGCCGTTGATATTCATACACAATTATATATTATGAATTAAAATTTATAATTGACTAATATACAAGTATGAGATTACTGAAATTTCTATTAAGCGACTGGCGGCTGCAAAATATGGATAAAACAGTACGTATGGTCAGTCTACCATGACTCAATACACAATATTTGAATTTATTAAGCTAAATATAGAAGAAGGAAGAGCGTTCTAAACTATACCAGTTTAGTTCATATCAACGGATACATCTCTCAGCCCAGCTTTGAGGAGGTTTCTTATTCATAAGGACCACTTAATTCGGACTCACAGGTAATTGAACCAGGAATAATACAACTGAAAATTCTGGCTTTGGCTGACCCTCTAGAAGTGGCATATTTAATAATTCGTACCTTGTGCTCCAGAAAGAAAGGGGCATGCTTGTGTGACTAACATTAATGACCTAGCATCGGATTTCTCTCGCTTGGCCCTTTTTACTCCTCTTCTGCAGTATGAGCGGATAGTACCTATATGCCAAGTTTGTTCCACTTCTGAAAGTCCATCGTTGTTGGAACATTCGAAACCTAATCTATTGCTGGTCACCCCAGTTGCCTCCATAGGGACTTCTTTGAGAAAGATCTATATATCTATGGTGGGAATGTTATCAACTTTTTTGATGAGGACACAATTCAGTTAGGTGTTACTGAGTTGTATGAGGCAGGCGTTTGACGAGAAATTGTTCCATTGAGACTTCTGAACTTCACAGACGTATGCCTGGCCCCTTCCCCTTTTTTCCATTCATTGGCAACACCCTGATGCCTAAACATCACAAACATGGAACCCACCTTTTTGTCAATGGAACATACTTTGGTAGGTGTGTATGTTGTATATTGTAATCTTGAAGGCTGAAGTTTAACAATATCACCAAATAATTGAACATTATTAAGAAGTTTACTTCTTCCAACAAGAATAAAATATGAGGAAGGAACCCAGCTGAGAAATGTGCAGGTTAAGGTGTGTGTATCACACCTTTAACGGCTAACAACTGGAATGTACAAAATTAAAATATTAAACAGGAAGGTTTAATGGCATAATGACGATGACACTGTCACTGGTTACGTGATGAAATGGCTGCCTAATTGAACACACATAAAAGTGAAAATTAAATTTTGAATCAAACACTAGAGTACGTTATCAAAAAGATATGGAAAAGAAATATGGTTCATAGTCTTCTCCCGACCACGCCGACATTGCCACAGTTTAAATCTGCAGAGTAGAGTGCAGACGACTACAATGCGGTATTTCCTCCCTTACACACTTTTCAACATCATTTTCTCTTCTCCATGACTTGCCCCTTCCGCCGGGATAAACTTCTCTCCAACAAGGAACTAGCTGGCAGACCCTTCATGAAATCAAAACGAATGTATTTAAATCTGCAGAGTAGAGTGCAGACAACTACATTGCAGTGTTTCCTCCCTACTAAATGGGTGCCAATAACTGAGGAGAATCTAGGATCTTCATTCATAAATCAGTTTCTCACACCGCCATCAGTTATAAGAGAATACAGTTATCTCCCGTAATCCGAACATTCTTATACATCTGTTATCCCTGCTTTCTCGCTTAGTTGTCAATATATGAAACTCTGAAAAGTACGAACGACTGTACATTACTATACTGTCCTGTACTGATGTGTCAATTTGATCAATATATGTGTTAAATTTTTTCAATGGTTCAATTTCGACCATCTACATGGAAGTAACCACTACGCTATTTTGGAAGAAACTACTCAATCACCTGCACCTAATGCAAGCTAATCGTGCTGGTTTGAATGACTGTTTGACTCACTTTCACTTTGCAATGACTGTCACTGTCTTCACGAATGATAGAGTATTTTCTGTTATAGAAGATACCATCACCCAAGTGAGGATCAGTCAATCTCTGATGGTCTCGGAAAAAGAGAAAGATTTTCTCCCGAATCAAAAAATATCTGAAAATTAATAAGATAATTTACAAAGCCACAACTGAGAGATCCCGCTGTATTAATCGCCGCATCGACAAAACACTCTTTCGGTACCAGCACCAACAAATTTGCAATATATATATATATATATATATATATATATATATATATATATATATATATATATATATATATATATATATATATATATAATATATATATATATATATATATATATTTCTTTTACTAATTCTCATTTTGTATTATAATGATTCTTTTAGCCCTAATAATTATCATAGAATAAGTATATTTATACTTTATTATTATATCCTAGATGACCAGAACTCGAGTGAGCATGCACACACACACACACACACACACACACAACACATATATACAAGTTACAAATATATATATATATATATATATATATATATATATATATATATATATATATATATATATATATATATATATATATATATATATATATATATATATATATATATATATATATATATATATTATTTTTTAAAAACATTTTTGTGTGTGTATGCGCTCGCTCGTGTTCTGGTCATCTAAGATATAATAAATTAGGGCTAAAAGATTCGCTATTATACAAAGTGAGAATTATTATTAAAAAAAAAAAAAAAAAAAAAAAAAAAATCTTTAGATGTGGAATTCCTCAGATATTTTTATTGAGACTTGTAAAAAAGCTCTTTGAAAAGACTCTCCAACAGATAATATTCGAGGCACTCTTTAGACATATGAAAGGCCTTTGAGTTGTAGACTTGGCACCATTAATTTCATTCAGTTCCACCCAGTTTGATCTTCGCGCCTGTGCGAGCAGTTTTAATTGTCTCTCTAAACGCAATGAACGGAACTACCGGATTTTGATTCGCTATTCCTTCATTACTAATAATGGTTGTTTAAAAAAAACGATGAAAATTGTTATTAATAATATAAGAGATACATTGCTAGATAAAAATTGGTGTCAAATATTGTTTTTAAATGTACTTAATTCTATTGTGTACTTATTAAATTAATTAGTATTTTCTACTTTATTTGTTGTGTGAATCAGATTTGAGAAACTAGATTTTTGATTAAGAAAACGTAAGTATAAAGTTTTAAAAATAATTATTTGATAAGGCATGAGCTGATTGTTTTAATCTGATGAGATAAAAAAAAAAAAAAAAAAAAAAAAAAAAAAAAAAAATTGTTGATAAGATTTATTATTAATTCAATGTCTGGCTTTCTAACAAAATTGTGAAATTTACTAAGAAATGAAATAACCTTTAGATACAAAGCCTTGAAAATACAATTTCTTATATAAATATATTTAAACCGCTGTTACTACCTCTTTCACATTCTACTATTACTTTAACTTGTTTCTAAATGAAATATATATATATATATATATATATATATATATATATATATATATATATATATATATATATATATATATATATATATATATATATATATATATATATATATATATATATATATATATATATATATATATATATATATATATATATATAATATATATATAGGGGAAGGACGTAGCGCAGTCCGAAGCGATGAAAGTACCCCCCACTGGGCTTAACACACGGGGTGATAGGATGGGCTAGACCATTCCGTTTCACTCCTTTGCCCTTTGGCTCGTTCCTTTTCGCGTTTCATCTTCTCAGAGGGTCTCTAGTGTACCCTTGACTCACACTGGAGTGCCTATGCTCCAACTTTCCTCCTTCTTCACATGTGCTCTACAAATTTACAAACGCTTACACTTACATTACCTATTAAATTAATCAAAATGGCAAAACATAAATCTGCCTCGGAGAATCCAAGAGGGGCGGATTCCAAATATAGCCCCTCATCCACTCCTTCCCCCATCACCACTTGGGAGTTGGTGGCCTCCGGTGATGGGGTTGGCGCCACCAAGACCTCTAAGCCGACTTGCCCTGGTGCACGGTCTTCGTTTTTCATTAATTTCTGCAACATTCGCGGTCTTTTTTCTAATCTCCACTTTGTCGAACACCACCTCTCTTCTTCTAGGCCTCATCTCTTGTTCTTAACTGAAACTCAGGTGTCTGAGTGCTCTGACAGCAAACCCTACTCTGTTTCCTCCTACTGTCTCTATACTCAATTTTCAGCCAAAGGCGGATGTTGCGCATATGTGCGCAATGATGTTGTCTGTTCTCGTGTCTCTAATTTGGAGTCTTCTGAATTCTCTACTTTACGGCTTAAACTTTCTTGCAACTCTACTACTAAATTCATTTGTTCTGTCTATTTATCTCCTAACTCTACAGACTATCCAAAATTCTTCGACTATCTTAACTCCAAAATAGAACACATTCTTTCTTCTTCTCCTTTCTCTGAAATCATCATTTTAGGTGATTTCAATGTTCACCACCGCCAATGGCTTTCATCTAGTTCTCATGATCCAGCTGGTGAACTCGCCTTCCAATTTTCTATCCAGAACAACCTTGAGCAGTTGGTGCATCTCCCTACCCGTATCCCTGACCGTCTTGGTGATGAACCCAACATTCTAGACCTTTTTCTAACTTCTAATCCTTCTCCTTATACTGTTAAACTCTTTCCTCCTCTGGGTTCATCCGATCATCTTCTTATCTCCGTATCTTGTCCTGTCTCTTCAAGTCTTCCGCAAGAACGGCCCCCGCCCTTCGGCGAGGAGACTTTTCTGGCATTTTGGTGCCACTAACTGGTCTGACTTGCGGTCGTACTTTTCTGATTTTCCATGGAATGATTACTGTTTCCGTGGGAAGGGTCCCTCGGAGTGTGCAGAGCGCATAACTGAGGTGATTCTCTCTGGCATGGAGGCGTACATTCCATATTCTTTCCCTTCCACTAAACCTAATAAACCTTGGTTTAATTCTGCTTGTTCTCGTGCTATCCGCCGCAGGGATGCTGCCTTCAGGGATTACCGTCGTCTTCAAACTCCAGAAACTCACGCAACTTATATTTCATCCCGGAATCGTGCAAAATCTATTCTTCGAGACACCAAAAACTCTTTTCTCCGTCGCAAATGCAATAATCTTTCTGGCTCCTCTTCCTCTCGCCCTTTCTGGCATTTTGCAAAAAATGTCAACTCTAACTTTGCTTCTTGCTCTTTCCCTCCTCTAGTATCTTCTGACGGTTCAACTGCCGTTTTGCCTTCTCTAAAGCTGAACTCTTTGCTCAAACTTTTGCCTTAAATTCAACCTTAGACGATTCCGGAGCTGTTCCTACTCCTTCAACCCCCTCCAACTCATTTATGCCTAAAATTGTAATTTCTTCTAAAGACGTCACTTCTGCTCTCTCTGAGCTTAACACTAAGAAGGCGTACGGTCCTGAAGATATCCCTCCAGTGGTTCTCAAAACTTGTGCTTCCGAGCTTGCAACCTTCCTTGGTAAACTATTTCGACTATTTCTTTCCACTTCAACTTCAACCTTTCCTTCTTACTAAAAACGTGCGATCATTCAGCTTGTGCAGAAAAAAGGGACCACCTCTGAACCCTCTAACTATCATCCTATTTCTTTAACCTCCGTTCTTTCTAAAGTTTTCGAATCTATCCTTAACAGGAAGATTTGGAAACATCTCAATTCTTCTAATCTTATCTCTGATCGCCAGTATGGCTTTCGTAAGAAACGCTCTACTGGTGATCTTCTTTCCCTTCTCTCTGACTCTTGGTCCTCCGCTCTTCGGCATTTCGGTGAATCTTTTGCTGTGGCGCTGGACATATCGAAGGCTTTCGATAGAGTCTGGCACAAAGCTTTGATTTCCAAACTTCCCTCTTTCGGAATCTATCCTTCTCTCTGTGACCTTCTCTCTGATTTCCTTTCTGGTCGTTCTATAGCAGCTGTTGTAGACGGCCACCGTTCATCCTTTAAATCTATTAATAGTGGTGTTCCTCAAGGATCTGTCCTATCCCCAACACTTTTTCTCCTTTTCATTAATGACCTTCTCTTTATTACTTCATCTCCTATCCACTCTTATGCTGATGACTCCACCCTTCATTACTCTTTTCATTTTGAAAGGCGCCCCTCTCCAGCAACAGTTAATAGAGGCAAGGAGGGTGGCCTTGGAGCAACTAACCTCTGATCTATCTCTCATTTCAAATTGGGGCAGAGAAAACATGGTCGTTTTCAATGCCTCAAAAACTCAATTCCTCCATCTCTCTACTCGACACAATCTTCCATAACAACTACGATATCTTCTTCGAAAACACGCAACTCAAACCTTCATCTCTCCTTAATATTCTAGGTGTTTCTTTTTCCCGTGATCTTTCTTGGAAAGATCACATTACCTCTCTTTCTAAACAAGCTTCTAAGAGGTTGGGTGTTCTGAGGCGCCTTCAGTATTTCTTCACACCACCCCAGTTGCTTGCTCTGTATAGGGGTGTTGTTCTCCCCTGTATGGAGTATGCGTCACACATCTGGGGTGGTTCCACTCATACAGCTCTCCTGGAAAAGGTGGAGTCTAGAGCTTTTCGTCTTATCAACTCTCCTGCTCTCACTAATTCTCTCCAATCTCTTTCTGCCCGTCGAAATGTTGCGTCACTCTCTCTATACTATCGCTATTACAATGGACATTGCTCTTCTGAACTCTCTCGTCGCATACCTCCTCCATTAAGAAGGGTTCGTGCGACTCGTCTTTCTACACAGTCTCATCCTTTCTCTGTCCAACTCTCTGACCCCAGACTTAACCGCTATGCTCAATCTTACATGTACTCTACTGATAAAGTCTGGAACACACTCCCTTCATCTATTTTCCCAACTTCCTATGACTTAGGCACCTTCAAACGCCGTGTATCAGGTCATGTCGGCCTTTGATTTGACCATATTCCCGACTTTTCCCCAACTCTGGTGGAACATTAGTAGGCCTCTGGCCTTTGCCCACCAGAGAGAATATATATATATATATATATATATATATATATATATATATATATATATATATATATATATATATATATATATATATATATATATATATATATATATATATATATATATATATATATATATATATATATATATATATATATATATATATATATATATATATATATATATATATATATATATATATATATATATATATATATATATATATATATATATATATATATATATAAACATTGGGCTCAAAGGAAACCACAGTATTTTTCCCTAGCAGCTCCTTTTCGGAGAATTGGACATGTTATTATTATTATTATTATTATTATTATTATTATTATTATTATTATTATTATTATTATTATTATTATTATTATTATTATTATTATTATTATTATTATTGCATTTAGTAGTATAGGATCTACTGTAAAATTGCAAACATGTTAGAATAAGAAATTAAAATGTCGTCAAACAAACAACTCATTATTACGGAAATAAAAGATTTAAAAAAAAAAAATTTTTTTAAATCTTTCTCAAAATTTTATAATTATAGAAAAATAAAAGTATTTTCTTAACACTTAATTGAAAGACAAATTTTTAATTATGTTTATTTGTGTCTGTCGAAACACGGGTCTTATTTTCTATTTATTTAATTTTTTTTTTTTTTTAATACAACAATGCGAAAAATCTTCAGAATTGCATTCTAGGTGAATTTCTTAACTGAGTGACTCTTACCATTATGTGAGAAAGATTGTAAAGGATAGGAAAAACAGAAATGTTCAAATGATTTT
>SEYY01015825.1:25000-42500 GCA_009176605.1 Armadillidium nasatum | reverse complement strand
TTCTTCTCTGCGTTTTTACTCCAACATTCCCTTATTTCTGAAAACGTGCTCTCATTCAACCTGTGCCGAAGAATGGTGAATCCTCTCAACCCTCCAACTACAGTCCCATTTCTTCAACCTCCGTTCTTTCGAAAAATTTTAAATCTATTATTAACAGTAAGATATGGAAACGTCTCAATTCTTCTAATCCTTTCTCTGATAGCCGGTATGACTTTCGACATAAACGCTCTACTGGTGATCTTCTTTCCCTCATCTCTAACTCTTGGTCCTCCGCTCTTCGGCATTTCGGTGAATCTTTTGCTGTCACGCTGAACATATCGAAAGGTTTCGATAGAGTCTGACAAAAAGCTTTGATTCCCAAACTTCATCCTTTCGGAATCTATCCGTCTCTCTGTATTTTATTTCCTAATTTCCTTTCTGGTCGTTTTATTACAGCTGGTTTAAACGGCAACTGTTCATCCATTAATTAAATCTATTAATAATGGTGTACCTCAAGGATCTGTCCTATCCTCAACACTTTTTCTTTTTTTTAATTAATGATCATATCTTTATTACTTCATCACCTATCTACTCCTACGCTGATGATTCCATCCTTCATTACTCTTTTCAATTTGAAAGGTGCCTCTCACAACAGCAGTTATCTGACAAAAGGAGAGTAGCCTTGGAGTAAATGATCTCTGATTTTTCTCGTGTTTCAAATTGGGGTAGATAGAACATGGTTGTTTTCAATGACTCAAAAACTCAGTTCCTCTATCTTTCTACTCGACATAACCTTCCACACAAATATGATACCTTCTTTAAGAACACACATCTCAAACCTTCGTCTGTCCTTAATATTCTCGATCTTTCTTTTTCTCGTGATCTTTTTTAGAAAGATCGCATTACTTCTCTTTCAAAACAAGATACTGAGAGGTTGGGTGTTCTGAGTCACCTTCGCAATTTCTTCTCTCCACTTAGTTGTTTGCTTTTAAAGTGGTGTTGTTCGCCCCTATATGGAGTACACACACACATCTTAGGTGGCTCCACTCTTGCAGCTCTTCTGGAAAAGGTGGAGTCTAGGGCTTTTTGCCTTATCAACTCTTCCGCTCTCACTAATTCTCTCGAGTCTCTTTCTGCTCATTGAATTGTTGCGTCTTTCTCTCTATACTATCGCTATTGTTTTCAAAAACTATTATTACGTTCATTTTTATTTTCACCCTCTCTTTCACTTTCATTTTCATTTTCTTTCTGGTCTTCATTTCTATTTTTATTATTTTTTACTCTCGTTTTCACCCTTATTTCTATTTTTACTTACATTTCTAATTTCAGTTCTATTCTCATTTTCTTTTTCACCTTCATTCTTACCTTCATCTTTACCTTAATTTTCATTTCCACTTCCATTTCCATTTGATATTTTTCATTTTCACGTTTAGTTGTACTTTTATTTTTACCTTTATTTTCATGATCACTTTTATTTTTATTATTGTTGTTATTTGGCTTGTATTTGGTATGTTAATTTTTGTTTTTATTACTATTTTTTGCGTTTTTGTCATTTTTATAATCTTTTTTTATTATTTGTTATTTTATTATTGTTGTTTTTCTTATTATCATTGCTATTCCGTTTATTATTTTTGGATTTTATATTTGTAATTATTATTGAAATAGTCTTATTATTTTTTACTATTTTTGTTTTTGTTTGTCATTATTATTGTAATGATTGTTATCATTATTTTATTGTAAATATTATTATTATTATTATTATTATTATTATTATTATTATTATTATTATTATTATTATTATTATTATTATTATTATTATTACAATTTTTTAGTTTTCGTTCATCTTTTATTATCGGTATTGTTTTTATTCGTCCATTTCTAATTTCAATTATTTTCTCTTACTTTTAGTTTTTATTCTGCTAATTATATGTTTATGGGTGTGCTTTTATATTGATTTGTTTCTTTTTCTCATCAACCAAACAACCTTTTAAATTTTTCCTCTCACTAAATTCCTGTGATTTCCAGTCTGTTCTGCCGTTAAGATGATTTCATAAGTTGTGAATGTTTTTTGAAATTTTTTTTTAATATTCTAATTTTTGTTTTTTTTTTTTTTTTTTAATTTCATTTTAGCTGAAGATGAATAAAATATGTTCATCTTTGCGTTGGCATTAATTTTCATCATTAACATTAGAATTTCTTAGATATATATATATATATATATATATATATATATATATATATATATATATATATATATATATATATATATATATATATATATATATATATATATATATATATATATATATATATATATATATATATATATATATATATATATATATATATATATATATAAGTGATGGATCGGATGTCATATTTTCTCATTGCATTTGCGGATGCGGATATAGAATTTTCGTCAAGTGTGGATTCGGATGCGAATGTTGAATTTTCGAAAATAAGGATGCGGATGCGGATGTCAATTTTGATGAGGACATGAATGTGTATGCCATAACAATATATAATATATATATATATATATATATATATATATATATATATATATATATATATATATATATATATATATATATATATATATATATATATATATATATAATATTAGGGATGGAGTGAAGTATCGGTATCGGTATCGGTATCGGCAAGTATCGGCATATTTCCCGATACCGGTATCGGTATCGGTATCGGTATCGGCAAATTTTTTGGATAAGAGTAAAGTATCGGTATCGGTATCGGTATCGGTAGTATCGGTATCGGCATATTTTCGGTATCGGTATCGGTATCGGTATCTGGTAATTTTTAGGTATCGGTATCGGTATCGGTATCGGTAAAAAATTTTGGTATCGCTCCATCCCTATATATATATATATATATATATATATATATATATATATATATATATATATATATATATATATATATATATATATATATATATATATATATATATATATATATATATATATATATATATATATTATATATATATATATATAATATATATATATATATATATATATATATATATATATATATATATATATATATATATATATATATATATATATATATATATATATATATATATATATATATATATATATATATATATATATATATATATATATATATATATATATATATATATATATATATATATATATAGTTGAGATAGGTTCTTTCCTAGTGAACCTTAATTTAATTAGAAAGGTTAAAGCCAATACTAAGGGTTTCCACATATATCATTTAATACACTGTGAATGTTTAACACCGTATCTCGCTCAGTCTTCAGCACAAACTAAATTTTACAAATTTCTATTATATAAAATACAATCAAAATGTAAACTCATTAACTTTATATAAGATATTTAAAATAATAATAATTGCAGTAAAATAATTTAAAAAATAAAGCAATGATATTAATATTGAAATAACATAAATAAAACAAAAAAGGTTGGACTATTTTTGGAAAAAGAACTTCATTATTGAGTGAAAAGGACAATAGAAGAAACTTTATGATTTATAGATGGGCAATTAGTTTATATATATAAAACTCCAAAATTCTACGATCAAGAAGGAAGATGCATGTTGAAGAACATGGAAATTAGATGTAGAAAAAGGGTGGGTATGTCCATGGTCTTTTATGGCAGAGTGTACAGGAGAGCAAAGAGGATGGTCTGTTTTAATGGAATCTCCTCTATGCTTATCAATCCTTACTTTCAATTGTAGACCAATTTGGCCAACATATGCTGCATTACAGTCAGTTGGCTCACTTAAATAAATAAATTAATGAGGATCTGATAAGCATTGAGTGAGATTCCTTTTGTCTGAAGAAACTATAAATTAGAGAGGAGTTATTATTTATAAGAATGAACTGGTATTGCTGGAATGTAGCTTTAATTAATAGAAGAATATTTCTATTAAGTTGAGATGTAAGTGATCCTATATACAGAAGTTTTAAGTATATTTTTTGTTTGAGTAAAGTAGGAAAATGAAGAGTGGGTCTGAAGATATTAGTGAGACACTCGTTAATTAGTACTTTTTTCCACTTGGAACTCTGGGAGTGAATTAAAATGGAAAAGTATTTTCATAAATTTCATCTCTGAATGGGATATATATATATATATATATATATATATATATATATATATATATATATATATATATATATATATATATATATATATATATATATATATATATATATATATATATATATATATATATATATATATATATATATATATATATATATATATATATATATTATATAATATAGTGATGTATCGCATGTCATATTTTCTCATTTGCGGATGCGGATATAGGATTTTCGTCAAGTGTGGATGCGGATGCGAATGTTGAATTTTCGAAAGTTCAGATGTAGATGGGGATTTTTACTTTTCGCAAGTGCGGATGCGGATGCGGATTTTAATTATGATGAAGATGCTCAGCGGATGTGGATACGTATTTGTATGCTATCTAATATATATATATATATATATATATATATATATATATATATATATATATATATATATATATATATATATATATATATATATATATATATATATATATATATATATATATATATATATATATATGTGTGTGTGTGTGTGTGTGTGTGTGTGTGTGCATGTATGTGTTTTAAACTGTATATATTACTTTCCTTAAAATAATTTTTGCTTTACTGAAAAATCAGTTATTTTCTAATCCTTTATTCATTTCTAATTATAGCAAGAATATGAAAAGCAAGCACATTTTTTTGACTTAAAACATGACCTGCATTTTAGACAACAAAATTACCTCTTAAATAGAGTCAAGTTCTCATTATTTTCATAAGTGTAAAGAGCGCACACTCTCTGATGCGAAGCTTGAAGGCCATCATAGTTATAAGGAGAAAGAAATTAAGGAGAACGTTATAAAAAAAAAATTTAATGAGTAGAATAAATTATCTCTAAGGGTAATAAAAAATGAAACAAAACATCTTTAAGAAGAAAGAGAATGACTGGCTGCATCTCGGATGGAGGTTTATTATGTTTATAAACATTGATAAATGAAACAGTTAAAAACAAACAACTAAGAAAACCATATATATATATATATATATATATATATATATATATATATATATATATATATATATATATATATATATATATATATATATATATATATATATATATATATATATATATATATATATATATATGTTAATGTGCTCTGTGTGTGGTTTAGGGGCCTGATTCTACTCGGACGCCCTTGTGTGTGAGAAGAGGAGACAGTTTTTAAAGCATGAGTTTTGTATCAACAAAAAAAAAAAGCAATTCTGAAGCAAAAACAAAAAACCTTTGAAGGGTAAAGTTTTACTATAATAGTAACGCTAACAATAATAATAATAATATTATTAATAATAATAATAATAATAATAATAATAATAATAATAATAATAATAATAATAATAATAATAATAATAATAATAATAATAATAATGATAATATTCAGATTAATCTGGTCAGGTTGATGGATGGGTGAGATGTAAACTTCATACAACTCGGCTCCTCTGTAAACAAATGCTATTATGAATATTCCGTACTAGCAGTACTGTTATATAACTTTTCTTGAAAAAAAAAATCCTCCTATATATAAAGGGAAAAATTCAAACTATGCGACTTTGATACCTTTGGAAAGTGACCCTATACTATATAATTACCTGCAAGAGGTAAAAGTTCCAAACTATATTTTCTAACTTAATATACACCCTAGCTAATAAAACTATAGCCTTGTAATACAATTCAGTAAAATATAAAAAATGGCAAAGAAATGTATAGAAACTTAGTTGTAATATCATACCCTTCAGGACACTAAATTGCAAACAAAGGACTATTCAAAATTTATATTATATTTATCAGGTGATTTTAGTAACTTTCAAAATAAAGTAATTAGAAAACTCTATTCAAAGTTGAAATCAACTCCAATAAATGCATATATCAAATTGGTACCAAATTGTATATAAAATTAGGCATAAGCCATAAATAACTTTGAAAATGAAAATTTGATTAATTTACAGAGTTTATTTTCTTTTATGGGTCTTAAGCAAGTTAAGAAAAAGATAATGACTAGTAAATACTCAATCTCACCTGAAAAATTTTTGCCCTTCCACACAAAACTTTAAGGCTTTTTATTCAAAATCTGATGCTATAAAGTTTTTGCACGATAGATTCTATACGGGCTTTGTTGAATAAATCTGTTATTTTCTCCAGTGATCACGCATCAAGGCTGTTAAACAAAAAAAGTTATGACGGTAAAATGCTCTTCTCCATAATTCTGCATATTTAAGCTCTAATAGGTCTTGTAAGAATATCAATTACTGCTCTAGCCTAAGATTCTGGCCATGCCATGGCATGATAATTCAAAAACAATGATTCCACTTTTTGGTGAAATATTTTTTGGTGATATTTCTCATATTTGGTGACAGATTAAATATTTCCTAGCTTTTTCTCTTTCTTAATAATTAATTTATTAATGAGAAAAGATTTTGTAAATAAATAAATTATAGTTTAATGATTTTATTATTGAATTTTAACATATTTAGGCTCACTTTCATACGTGTCTTTACCCGAGTTAACTTCAAGATTTAAGAGTATTACTTTGCTTTCTGTTTTTTAGTAAACTGGGAAATATAAAACAATAATTTAATAATTTGTAAGAAAATTAACTAGGAAATATAAACAATGACTTTATATTTTGTAAGAAAACTGGGAAAAATAAAAAAATGACTTAATATTCTGTAAGAAAACTAGTTTTCTGTACAGAGGCTGAGTATTCTTTGACTCTCTCTTAGTAGTCGGGTGGTCTGTTTATAGACGTGTGGTGCCACCACTTCTCTTATGACTCCCCCGTGCTTTTTAAATGGCTCACTGTGATCGCCCAGTCATATAGGTAGAACACAAAAGTGTCGAACCGATTTACACTGCCATTCTATATGGCTCAATGTGGTCACCAAGTTATTTAGCCTAGAACAAGGAGAGTATCAGACTGCCGACTCTCGCACAGCTCTCTTTGAGTCAGTGAGGTAAAGAGTAATAAAGATCTTAAAGAAAGGAATATTGTAATTGGAATAAAGAGGGTGATAAGAGGAGAACCATAATAATGAAAATAAAAATCGTTATTTTGGATTTATCAAACTTGTGTGTGAATATATGCTTATTGGAATGTGTGCGTGTAATAGATATAAATACAGTTGTGAGACAGGTAAAAAGTAAAGAAAATTGTAAAGAAAAGAATAAATATAATAAATAGAAACTGGATGATATATTAAAAATGCTCTTTTGTTTTAGGGCATGTATATTTTAAGAGTAAGAACATGAAAACATTGTATGTGTGCCGCTGATGCTGTGGTAGATAGTACTGCTGGGTGGTAGTGTCGTAGAGCGGTTGACGGCTTCATGGGTTTTACCAAGGATGGACTAAGTCTTTAAGCGGCTAAACACCCCTCTAAGGAGGTTCATCAAAAATGGGGTTAAGTCCTTGCGATTAAACACCCCTATACCCCTCTATGAAGTCATATATGAGAGTGTGCGTACAATTATAATATTAAGGAATATTTTTATGAAAAGAGTAGTAAAGATTGTAAATAGAAATTGGATGAAATATTACACAAAGCTCTTATGTTTTAAGGAGCGTATATTTCTCACGGTTTTTATTAAGATAATAATAATAATAATAATAATAATAATAATAATAATAATAATAATAATAATAATAATAATAATAATAATAATAATAATAATAATAATAATAGAGAAGAAGAGATTAGTAATGATTGTAGAAGAATTTGTAATAATAATAAATTTATCGCATGATATATTCATCAAGATATATTAAACAATCTATATATTTTACGGGATCGTATATTTCACATGTAAACCAACGGCTGCGGGTGATGGTGTGGGTACGTGTGCTCGTGCGGATGAAGTTGTAATGTAGGTGGGGTGCTCATATCCCTTCACAGGCTTACACGACATGCGTATAATTGTTTAATTTTTTTTGTTTTCAAATTTTCCTGTCATTTTTTTTATTATTTTTTTAAAATTTATTTTAAAATTTTTTATTTTTTATTTTTTATTTTTTTAAATTTTTTTATTTTTTTATTTATTATTTTTTAGGGGGATAGAGTCGGGGGTATTGGGGATGGGGAGTCGGCCTATTAAAGGGTATGGGGCTGAATATATATATATATATATATATATATATATATATATATATATATATATATATATATATATATATATATATATATATATATATATATATATATATATATATATATATATATATATATATATATATATATATATATATATATATATATATATATATATATATATATATATATATATATATATATATATATATATATATATATATATATATATATATATATATATATATATATATATATATATATATATATATATATATATATATATATATATATATATATATATATATATTATATATATATATATATATATATATATATATATATATATATATATATATATATATATATATATATATATATATATATATATATATATATATATATATATATATATATATATATATATATATATATATATATATATATATATATATATATATATATATATATATATATATTTTTATTATATATTTTTTTTTTTTTTTTTTTTTTTTTTTATATAATATTATATATATATATATATATATATATATATATATATATATATATATATATATATATATATATATATATATATATATATATATATATATATATATATATATATATATATATATATATATTATATATATATATATATATATATATATATATATATATATATATATATGTATATGTATATATATATATATATATATATATATATATATATATATATATATATATATATATATATATATATATATATATATATATATATATATATATATATATATATATATATATATATATATATATATATATATATATATATATATATATATATATATATATATATATATATATATATATATATATATATATATATATATATATATATATATATATATATATACTTTGCTTTTTTGCAATATTACAATATACCTATATAACCGTACTTACTATTAGTTTCTCGGAAAAAGTTTTAAGTAAATAAGTTTTTTAGCATTTCAATGTTGCTCTGCAACATTTTACCCACAGTTTGGGTATGTTACCTCTTATGTATATATATATATATATATATATATATATATATATATATATATATATATATATATATATATATATATATATATATATATATATATATATATATATATATATATATATATATATATATATATATATATATATATATATATATATATATATATATATATATATATATATATATATATATATATATATATATATATATATATATATATATATATATATATATATACCTAATTTGAGTGATCGTGGGGTTGGGCGTAGACGGGGGCTTTCCATTTCCTTTGCTAACGTTCGTGGCCTTCGATCTAATCTCGCGTCTGTTGAACACTACCTCACTACCTCTCTTCCTAACCTTTTGCTTCTGTCTGAGACCCAGTTGGACAGGGATTCTTTCTCTAGCAATCTTAATGTCTCTAACTACAACTTTTTTCACAATTTCCGTCTAAATGGTGGAGTCTGTGCCTATATTAACATTAACACTCCTGTGACACGTCTCGTAAATCTAGAATCTCCTAATTTCGACGTCTTAGGGCTTAAAATCTGTCTTCCTACTACTCCAATTATCTTGTGTTTCTGCTACTGCTCCTCCTAATGGAACAGATTTTCCAGTTTTTTTTCAATACCTTACTAATACTCACGAGACTGTCACTTCTTCTCATCCAAATGCTGAAGTCCTCTATTTAGGGGATTTCAACGTACACCACACTGAATGGTTGGGCTCCTCTCACACTGATACACGTGGGAGGGAGGCCAAATCATTCAGCATTCTTAACGATCTGGAGCAATTGATTAGTGAACCCACACACATTCCAGATCGTCCTAACCAATTCTTGAATACACTTGATTTATGCTTCACCACTACTCCTTCTACATATAAATACACCATTTTCCCTCCTATTGGTAACTCTGACCATAATCTTATAGCTCTTAATTATAATGCTTTCTCTCCAACAGCTCCACCATGCCCTAAACGTACTTTCTGGCACTTTAATCGGGCTAATTGGGGGGCAATGCGCCTCATATTTGCTAACTATCATTGGAGTGAATCTTGCTTTGTCTCGGGGGACGCTTCTGTCTCTGCTGAAAAGGTAGGGGCCGTAATCCTTGACGGGATGGGCAGATTCATTCCATCTTCAACTAAATCCTTTTCTCCTCAAAATCCATGGTTCGATGACGGCTGTTCTCTTGCCCTTCGTGAGAGAGACAGTGCTTATCGTGAATGGAAAAACTCTCCTTCTCCTATCACTCTTGCAAATTTTCATTCAGCTCGGAATAGTTGCAGGGATGTTCTTCGACGGACTAAGCGTACTTTCATAAAAAGGAAGTGCGCTGACCTCCATGGCTCTCCTACTGATAAAAATTTCTGGCCTCTTGTCAAAAATATCTCTAACAACTTCTGTAAATCTGCCTTTCCTCCTCTTATTCGCTCTGATGGTTCTGTTGCTAATACTCCTTCTGAAAAGGCTAATCTCTTCGGCCTCCTTTTTTCATCTAATTCCACCCTGCTCAATTCAGGCATCCTTCCTCCTACTCCTTCTCCTCTCAGGTGTCCCATGTCTCTGCCTGTAATTACTCATGATCAGGTGCATGGGATCCTGAAATCTATGAACGTCAGGAAGGCCAGTGGCCCGGATGGCATTCCCCCTCGTGTTCTGAGGGAGTGTGCTTCCGAGTTAGCGCCTGTCCTCGTTCAGCTCTACTCTCTATGCCTTAATACTAATACTTTTCCTCAATGCTGGAAGCGTGCATTTGTTCAACCGATCCCGAAAAAAGGTAGTCGATCTGACCCTTCTAACTATCGACCTATAGCTCTCACTTGTGTTCTATCTAAAATTTTTGAAATTCTTCTCAACTCTCATTTCCTGGACCATTTGGAGTCTCATTCTCTTCTTTCTGATCACCAGTATGGCTTTCGACGCTCGAGGTCAATTGGTGACATACTTTCCTATCTTACTGATCTATGGTCTTCTGCCCTTAGGGACTTCGGGGAGTCTTGTGTGGTGGCGCTTGACATATCCAAGGCTTTTGACCGGGTGTGGCATGCGTCACTGCTCTCCAAGCTCCCCTCCTTTGGGTTTCCTCCTTCTCTTTGCTTACTATTGTCTAGTTTTCTCTCAGATCGTTCCATTTCGGCAGTTGTAGATGGAGCGACCTCTTCCTCCTTTTCAGTCAACTGTGGTGTTCCTCAGGGTTCTGTTTTATCTCCAACCTTATTCTTACTTTTCATTAACGATCTTATCCACTGCACTTCTAACTCTGTTCACTCTTATGCTGATGATTTAACTCTACATTCTTCTACTCATTTCAAATCTGCTCCCTCTTTTGCTTCTAGAGTTGCTTCTCGTCTTCAACTTTCCGATTCTATTCTTGCCGATCTGGATGGGATTTCCCGGTGGGGTCATAGCAACCTTGTGAAATTCAACTCTTTAAAAACTCAACTTCTTCACATCTCCCTCTCAAAAACACCTCCTAACTTTCCTATCTTCTTCGATGGCTCTCCCGTCTCACCTGTAAATAACATTAACATTCTTGGTCTAAACATAAACAACAAACTATCTTGGAAACCACATATCACAATGGTTGCTAAAGCGGCCTCTAAGAAGCTGGGAGTTCTGTTCAGATTGCGAGAATTTTTTTCTTCTGAACAGTTACTCCAAATATATAAGGGTCTTATTCGCCCTTGTATATAGTACTGTTCTCACATTTGGGGGGGCTCCGGCTCCTCCTCTCTTCTAGATAGAGTTGAGTCAAAAGCTAAAAGATTAATTAACTGTCCCCTACTTTCAACCTCTCTTGACCCTCTGTCTCTGCGACGTGACGTTGACGCGCTATCTCTTTTCTATAGGTACTACAATGGCAGGTGCTCGAGGGAATTGGCCTCTCGCATTCCTCCACCATTGCGTCGTCCTCGTTGCACTAGGGGTGCCCTGCTTTCTCACCAATTTTGTGTGGACGTAGGAAATCCCAGGCTAGCCCGTTGTGGTGCCTCTTTCTTTCCAGCCACCTCTGTTCTGTGGAACTCTCTACCTTCATCTATTTTTCCTCCTGTATTTAATCTTCCTCTCTTCAAGGCTTCCGTCTGCGCCCACCTGAGGGCTGTGCGTTAGGTGTGTATGTTTAAATGAATCTTCTCCATGTGTGCGTGCCCCCTCCTTGAAAAGGGCTCTGCCCGTGAGCGGTGGCGATCTGTAAAATATAATATATATAATATATATATATATATATATATATATATATATATATATATATATATATATATATATATATATATATATATATATATATATATATATATATATATATATATATATATATATATATATAAATTCTCTCTCCCTCTGATTCCTGGTCTTCTGACCTTCAGAATTTCGGTGAAACATTTGTTGTATTGTAGAAAAAAATCGAAAAATTTTTTTCCTATTGGATCAGACACAAAGCTATTATTTCTAGACTTCCCTCTTTCAGTATCTATTCTTCTCTGATTTTCTTTCTGTTCGTTCTATAGCAACTATTGTTGATACCAACCTTTCATCTTTTAAATTTGTCAATAGTTTCTCGGTCCTGTTTTTTTTCATGTAGTTTCACTCTCCTTTTCATTAATAACCTCATATCTATTATTTCATATCGTGTATTTTTGCATGCCAACGTTCACAACCTTCATTATTTTGAAAAGTAATTTATACAACTCCAATAACTGATGTTAGGAAAGTGTGATTTCGAAGAAACTGACTTCTGGTCCTTTTCGTTATTTTAATTGGAGAAGAGAAAAAATAACATTTTTCAATACTTCAAAGACTCAATTCAATAATTCATTTGCCAGATAATAATATGCCGCACAATTGACAATTGCACATCATCGAAACCAGACAACTTCAACCTTCGACTTACCTCAGTATTTTTTTTTATGACTTTTTATTTTTTATTTTTTATTTATTTATTTTTTAACTACGCTTTTAAGAAGGTGGTGTCCTGAGGATTCTTAAGTTTTAAGAACTTCTTCCAGTTGATTGCTTTGAATCTGCGGTGATTTCCCAAATGTAGCTCTTCAAGAGATGGCAAATTTTACGGCTTTTAACCTCAATAACTGTCCCATTCTCACTTACTCTTTCATATCACTTTACCCTTCGAACTGAAGTACCACTCTCCATTAAGCTGGTAGGTTCTAAGTGAGAGTCCGATCTTTTTGTTTTTTTAACCGGAGGAAGCTCATGAAATAACTATTCATGCTAACCAACCCCAAGGATTCCTCCCAACTCTTTCTCCTCCGGCGCTGGGCAACAGGCCAGATCTGTCCCCCCCCCCCTCCTCTCTCTTTCTTTTGAACCGTCGTGGCGCAGAGGTAACACTCTGTCGTACTATGCCATAGGGTCAGGGTTCGAGTCCCCTTATATCAAATTTTAAAACTTTAAACATGATATATATATATATATATATATATATATATATATATATATATATATATATATATATATATATATATATATATATATATATATATATATATATATATATATATATATATATATATATATATATATATATATATATATATATATATATATATATATATATATATATATATATATATATATATATATATATATATATATATATATATATATATATATATATATATATATATATATATATATATATATATATATATATATATATGGATATTAAAAATTAAAAGATTGAGGCAAAGGCCAACATGTTCCGATACACAGTCTTTTAAAGCGCACAAGTGAAAGGAAATAGGGAAAATAGAAGAAGGAAAAGAGTTTCAGACTTTAGTAATAGAGGAAATGTAAGAATGAGCTTAGCGGTCAAGTCTGTGATTTAAGAACTGAAGAGAGAAAGGATAACAAAACAAGAGGTGTGAGATTAGATAGGTCAGAATAACAATGTCCGTTGTTATGGCGAGAGTATAAGAAGTGTGATGAAACAGTTAGACATCAAAAATAAAGTTCGGGATTGTCATTGAGAAGAGAGATAAGAAAAACAGTTCTAGATTCCACCCTTTCAAAAATGGCAGTATGAATGGAATTACTACAGCCCACTGTTAAATACTCAGTTCATTTACACATCCCTTTGCCTCTGAAAACCTTAATATTCGATTTTGACACTTGTTTTCAGGAATCTTACCATGTCTACCGACTTAGACCGTAAAGTCAAACAGAAAATGTACTTTATGAGCTAACCTAGTAGCTGGTCAGTCTGCCTTGTTGTCAAAGGTTATTGGCTTCATCTTATGAAATTTTTCTGGTTCATTCATGGAATTAAAGAAATTTTAAGTCTATTTTGAAGACAAGTTTCACTTATAAAAATACCAAATGTTGCAAAGGAAGTATGTTGGAATACTGAGCATATTGTTTTATATGTTTGGAGAGTGTTGAACTAAGGTGAAGGGAACATTTTCAGTGCGTGATGTTTTAATTGTGGGTGAATAGCATAGTAGGATGGAATGATGCAGTTTTATTATAGAGTTCCTATCACACCTAAGTGATAACATATTAATAGCTATTATATCTCATTTTACGTAGATGTTAAGTGAGCCTTTTACAGGCAACAGATGTTGATTTTACTTGTGGATTTATAGACATTTTAGAATTCGTTTGTGTTTGTGTTCGATGTTGATAAATTTTTTATAGATTTCAGCAAGGATATATATATATATATATATATATATATATATATATATATATATATATATATATATATATATATATATATATATATATATATATATATATATATATATATATATATATATATATATATATATATATACATATATATATATATATATATATATATATATATATATATATATATATATATATATATATATATATATATATATATATATATATATATATATATATATATATATATATATAAGGAGAGAGAAAGAGAAGGACAGGAGTGAAAATCCCGATTTTAATTATTTATTAATTAGAAATAAGATAAGAAAGAAGGCTGTGAAATTCGTGCATGATAAAAAAAACTAATTTACTAATTGAAAAGGAAGACCAAACCATGAGGTACCACTATTTCTTGTTGAAATTTAAAGGATTTAATAAAAAAATATCCATTGGAGAAAATTTACAAGCGAAAGAAGTAAACATATCTCTTTTCAACAAGAAAGAATTCGACCTTTGCTCTATTCATATTTATTTATTACATCTATCGGAAATGTTCCCTTAAGAATTAAAATAGGAAAAACGAAACATTTAGTACTAATACAAGAGTCTTTTCTTATATTTCCATTGACAATTTACATTAGGACTCTTAAAATTCAACTTAAGTAAAGTTAGTTTATTTGTTAATAAAATTTTATGATGTAATTTTATGTAATTCCACGTAAATTACTATATAAAAAGATAATTAAAACTTGTAATACATAAAGTCTTGCTTCAAGAACTGCTGTAAAAGGTAGACAGAAAGGAAGTCAACTATCTAGCTCTTCCAACGTTCAAGAGGCTTGTCATTGTCTTTTGTTTTAGAACGGACAAAATAGGATTAAAGATTAACCTTCTCCATCAACAAAATTAATGAAAAGGTCATCATAATTTTAAATGCTGCTCGAGACTAAGAACCATCATTCTCATTGAATAAAAATTTTTCTCGTTTAGAAATTTAGGTTCCTACATCGAAGATACTTCCGAGACTTCTCAATTACTCTCTGTTCTCTTAAATAGAAATTCTACAGGTATTTCATGGCCGATGAAGAAACCTGAAGAAGGAAGAAGAGGAAGAATAAGAGGAGGAAGAAAGACGGCAATCACAACTCCGAATTTTATCTCTATTAGAACAAATTTAGTTTAAAATAATAATAGAAATCTTAGGTAATTAGCTCTGAAGGTCATTGGAAAGTCGAGAAGCTCTTTCGCCATTTTGAAGAAGAAGGGGTCGAGTTTCTTCATTTGTTTGACTATTTGCTTGTCTGTTTGTGGGTATTTTCATTTATCTTTGTCTAAAATTTATAAAGAATGTTTAGCAAAATATAAACACTCCTTTGTTTTCTGCATAATGAAAGCAAACAACTCTGTAATCGTTTTTAGTTTTTGTTAGAATCCTTTCATATTCTCATATATATATATATATATATATATATATATATATATATATATATATATATATATATATATATATATATATATATATATATATATATATATATATATATATATATATATATATATATATATATATATATATATATATATATATTCATTTCAACTTACATTTCATCCCGGAATCTATTCTTCGTAACAACAAAAACACATTTCTCCATCGAAAATGAGATAATCTTTCTGGTTCCTCTTCCTCAGGCCCTTACTGTTATTTTGCAAAAAATGTTAACTCTAACTTTGCCTTCTACTAAACCTGAACTCAAAACTCAAACTTTTGCCTCTAATTCAACCTTTGGCGATATCGGAGTTATTCCTACTCCTTGAACCCATTCCAACTCATCTATGCCTAATATTATAATCTCCTTCTAAAGATGTAATTTCTTCTCTCTCCTGAGCTTAAAACTGAGAAGAAGGCGCACGGTCCTGAAGTATCCCTCCTGTGGTTCTCAAAAACTTGAGCTTTCTAAGCTTGCAACCTACCTTGGAAAACTATTTCGACTATTTCTTTCCACTTCAACTTCAACCTTCTCTTCTTACTAAAAACGTGCGATCATTCAGCTTGTGCAGAAAAAAGGGACCACCTCTCAACCCTCTAACTATCAGTACTATTCTTTAACCTGTTGTTTTCTTAAGTTTTCGAATCTATCCTTAAACAAGAAGATTTGGAAACATCTAAATTATTCTAATCTTATCCCTGATCGTCAGTATGGCTTTCGTAAAAAAACCATCTACTGGTGATCTTTTTTCTGACCCTTGGTTCTCTACTCTTCGTTATTTCGATGAATCTTTTGTTGTCGTGGTAAACACATCGAAAGCCTTCGATAGAGTCTGGCACAAAGCTTTCATTTCCAAACTTCCCTCTTTCCGAATATCCTTCTCTCTGTAACCCTCTCTCTGATTTCCCTTTCAGTCTCTCTATAGCAGCTGTTCTAGACGGCAACATTTCTTCATTTAAATCTATAAACAGCGGCGTTCCTCAGGGATCTGTCATATCTCCAACATTATTTTATATTTCTCTTTTATGGATTTCTCTCTATAACTACGTCACCTATCCACTCCTATGCCAATGACACCACTCTTCATTACTCCACTCAATTTGAAA